>JAXRKP010001080.1:165000-170595 GCA_037039925.1 Doris montereyensis | reverse complement strand
AACCAAGACAAAAGAAGAAGACCACAAACAAGAAAAAAAAAGACCAAACACAAGAAAAGAAGACCAAAGACAAGAAAAGACCAGGTAGGTACTACTTCTTTATGTCTGGTGGGTACTACTTTGCATGTTGATATGTATTGAAAAGAAAAGAAGACCAAACACAAGAAAAGAAGTCCAAACACAAGAAAAGAAGACCAAACACAAGAAAAGAAGACCAAAGACAAAAAAAGAAGATCAAAAACAAGATATGTCTGGTAAGTACAACGTCTTGATGTCTGGTAGGTATTACTTCTTTATGTCTGGTAGGTACTATTTCTTTATGTCCGGTAGGTACTACTTTTTTCTGTCTTGTAGGAACTATTTCTTTATGTCTGCTAGGTACTCTCTCTTTATGTCTCGTAGGTAGTACTTCTTTATGTCTGGTAGGTACTCCTTTTTCTGTCTTGTAGGAACTATTTCTTTATGTCTGGTGGGTACTACTTCTTTATGTCCGGTAGGTACTACTTCTTTACGTCTGGTAGGTACTTCTTCTTTATGTGTGTTAGGTACTACTTCTTTATGTCTCGTAGGTAATACTTCTTTATGTCTGGTAGGTACGATTGAGGTCGCGTAGTCATATACAATTAAAGAACGATTGAGGCCGCGTAGTGATATCGAATTAGAGGACGATTGAGGTCACATAATATATCGAATTAGAGGACGATTGAGGCGGCGTAGTGATATGGAATAAGAGGACAATTGAGGCCGCGTAGTGATATCGAATTAGAGGACGATTGAGGCCGCGTTGTGATATCGAATTAGAGGACGATTGAGGCAGCGTAGTGATATCGAATTAGAGGACGATTGAGGTCACGTAGTGATATCGAATTAGATGACGTTTGAGGCCGCGTAGGGATATCGAATTAGAGGACGATTCAAGCCGTGTAGTGATATCAAATTAGAGGCCAATTGAGGCGTAGTGATATGGAATTTTTAAAAAAGACCAAAAAACAGAAAAAGAGGACGGAATACAAGAAAAGAAGACCAAGAAGAACAAAGACAAAATAGAACACGAAAGACAAAAAACAAGAACAAGGACAAAAAAGAAGACCAAAGTCCAGAAAAGAAGACCAAACACAAGAAAAGAAGACCAAAGACAAGAAAAGACCAAGACAAAAAAGAAGACGAAAAAACGAAAAAAGAAGACAAAACACAAGAAAAGAAGACCAAAGACAAAAAAAGAAAATCAAAAACAAGATATGTCTGGTAAGTACAACGTCTTTATGTCTGGTAGGTACTACTTCTTTATGTCTGGTAGGTACTATCTCTTTATGTTTTCCTGTCTTGGTAACTACTTTTGTCTGCTGTCTTCTTTATGTCTCTATTTCTTTTATGTCTGGTAGGTACTACTTTTTTCTGTCTTGTAGGAACTATTTCTTTATGTCTGGTGGGTACTACTTCTTTATGTCCGGTAGGTACTATTTCTTTACGTCTGGTAGATACTACTTTTTTATGCCTGGTAGGTACTATTTCTTTATGTATGGTAGGTACTACTTCTTAATGTCTCGTAGGTACTACTTCTTTATGTCTGATAGGTACTACTTTTTTCTGTCTTGTAAGAACTATTTCTTTATGTCTTGCTGGTACTACTTCTTTATGTCTGTTAGGTACTCCTTTTTTCTGTCTTGTAGGAACTATTTCTTTATGTCTGGTGGGTACTACTTCATTATGTCCGGTAGGTACTACTTCTTTACGTCTGGTAGGTACTACTTTTTTATACCTGGTAGGTACTACTTTTTTCTGTCTTGTAGGAACTATTTCTTTATGTCTGGTGGGTACTACTTCATTATGTCCGGTAGGTACTACTTCTTTACGTCTGGTAGGTACTACTTTTTTATGTCCTGGTAGGTACTACTTTTTATGTCTGTCTTGTAGGAACTATTTCTTTATATGGTGGTACTACTCTGGTGGGTACTACTTCTTTATGTCCGGTAGGTACTACTTCTTTACGTCTGGTGGGTACTACTTCTTTATGTCCGGTAGGTACTACTTCTTTACGTCTGGTAGGTACCACTTTTTTATGCCTGGTAGGTATTACTTCTGTAGGTTTCGTACGTACTATTTCTTTATGTATGGTAGGTACTACTTCAGGCGGAATGATATCGAATTACAGGACGATTGAGGCCGCGTAGTGATATCGAATTAGAAGACGATTGAGGCCGCGTAGTGATATCGAATTAGAAGACGATTGAGGCCGCGTAGTGATATCGAATTAGAAGATGATTGAGGCCGCGTAGTGATATTGAATTAGAGGACGATTGAGGCGTAGTGATATCGAATTAGAGGACGATTGAGGCCGCGTAGTGATATCGAATTAGAGGACGATTGAGGCCGCGTTGTGATATCGAATTAGAGGACGATTGAGGCATTGCGTAGTGATATCGAATTAGAGGACGATTGAGGTCACGTAGTGATATCGAATTAGATGACGTTTGAGGCCGCGTAGGAATATCGAATTAGAGGACGATTCAAGCCGTGTAGTGATATCAAATTAGAGGCCAATTGAGGCGTAGTGATATGGAATTTTTAAAAAAGACCAAAAAACAGAAAAAGGGGACGGAATACAAGAAAAGAAGACCAAGAAGAACAAGGACAAAATAGAACACGAAACACAAAAAACAAGAACAAGGACAAAAAAAGAAGACCAAAGTCCAGAAAAGACCAACACAAAAAAAAGAAGACGAAAACACGAAAAAAGAAGACCAAATACAAAAAAAATTCCAAAGACAAGAAAAGAGGAGCAACGACAAAAAAAGAAGACCAAAGATAAAAAAGACCAAAGACAAGACAAAAAAGAGACCAAGACAAGAAAAGAAGACCAAAGACAAGAAAAGAAGACCAAAGACAAAAAAGACGAAGACAAAAACAGAAGACCAAAGACAAGACAAGAAGGCCAAAGACAAGAAAAAAAGACCAAACACAAGAAGAGAAGACCAAAAACAAGAAAAGACCAAGACAAAATAGAAGACCAAAAAACAGAAAAAGAAGACCAAATACAAGAAAAGAAGACCAACGACAAAAAAAGAAGAACAAAGACAAAATAGAAAAGAGGACCAAAGACCAGACAAGAAGACCAAACATCAGAAAAGAAGACCAAAGACAAGAAAAGACCAAGACAAAAAAAGAAGACGAAAAAATCAACAAAAGAAGACCAAATACAAAAAAAACCAAAGACAAGAAAAGAAGACCAAAGACAAAAAGAAGACCAAACATAAAAAAACTACAAAAAAAGAAGACCAAATACAAAAAAAGAAGACCAAAGACGAAAAAAGTCCAAGACAACAAAAAAGACCCAAGACAAGAGAAGAAGACCAAACACAAGAAAAGAAGACTAAATTCAAAACAGAAGACCAAAGACAAAAAACACAAAAAAGAAGACCAAAGACAAGAAAAGAAGACCAATGGGGTTCAAAGGGGTTCAAATGGGTGCGATGGGGTTCAAAAGGGTTCAAAGGGGTTCAAAGGGTTTCAAAGGGGTTCAAAGGGGTTGAAGGGGGTTCAAAGGGTTCAAAGTCTTAATCCGTCTTAACCCGTCAAAGGGGTTCAAAGGGGTGCAAAAGGGTTCAAAGGAGTTCGATGGGGTTCGAAGGGGTTAGAAGGGGTTCAAGGGGTTCAAAAAGTTCAAAGGGGTCAAAGGGTTCAAAGGGGTTCAATGGGGTCCAATGGGATTCAATGGTGTTCAAAGGGGTTCAAAGGGGTTCGAAGGGTTCAATTGGGTTCAATGGGGTTCAATTGGGTTCAATGGGGTTCAAAGGTGTTCAAAGGTGTTCAAAAGGGCTCAAAGGGGTTCGAAGGGGTTCGAAGGGGTTCAAAGCGGTTACAAGCGGTTAAAAGCGGTTAAAAGCGGTTACAAGCGGTTAAAAGCGGTAAGAATGGATTAGAAGGGGTTAGAAGGGGTTAGAAGGGGTTAGAAGCGGTTCAAAAATGTTTGAAACAGTTCGAAACGGTTCGAAGCGGTTGAAAGCGGTCTAGGGCGGTAGGCAGCGGTCTAAGGCAGTCTAGAGCAATGGGCAGCGATAGGCAGCGATAGGCAGCGATAGGCAGCGATAGGGAGCGATAGGGAACTATAGGGAGCGATAGGGAGCGATGAAGAGCGACTAAGAGCGATTAAGAGCGATTAAGAGCGATTAAGAGCGATTCAGAGGGATTAAGAGGGATTAAGTGATTAAGAGTGATTAAGACGGATTAAGACGGATTAAGACGGATTAAGAAGGATTAAGACGGATTAAGAGCGATTAAGACGGATTAAGAGCTATTAAGAGCGATTAAGAAGGATTTAGACGGATTAAGATTGATTAAGACGGATTAGGACGGATTAAGACGGATTAAGACGGATTAAGACGGATTAAGAGCGATTAAGACGGATTAAGAGCGATTAAGACGGATTAACAGCGATTATTCGGATTCAGACGGATTAAGACGGATCAAGACGGATTAAGACGGATTACGACGGATTAAGACGGATTAAGAGCGATTAAGACGGATTAAGACGATTAAGAGCGATTAAGACGGATTTAGCCGGATTAAGACAATTATGACGGTTTCAGACGGATTAAGACGATTAAGACGGATTAAGAGCGATTAAGACGGATTAACAGCGATTATGACGGATTAAGACGGATTAAGACGGATTAAGACGGATTAAGACGGATTAAGACGGATTAACAGCAATTATGACGGATTAAGACGAATTAAACGGATTATGACGGATTAAGACGGATTAAGACGGATTAAGACGGATTAAGACCGATTAAGACCGATTAAGACGGATTAAGACGGATTAAGACGGATTAAGACGGATTAAGACGATTAAGATTAAGAGCGATTACGACGGATTAAGAGCGATTAAGACCAATTAAGACGGATTTACGCGGATTAAGATTGATTAAGACGGATTCGGACGGATTAAGACGGATTAAGATGGTTTAAGACGGATTAAGACGAATTAAGACGGATTAAGACGGATTAAGACGGATTAAGAGCGATTAAGACGGATAAAGACGGATTAAGACGGATTAAGAGCGATTAAGGCGGCTGAAGAGCGATTAAGACGGATTAAGAGCGATTAAGACGGATTAAGAGCGATTAAGACGGATTAACAGCGATTATGACGGATTAAGACGGATTAAGACGGATTAAGACGCATTAAGACGGATTAAGACGCATTCAGACGGATTAAGACGGATTAAGACGGATTAAGACGGATTAAGACGGATTAAGACGGATTAAGACGGATTAAAACGGATTAAGACGGATTAAGACGGATTAAGACGGATTAAGGCGGAACAAGGCGGATTAAGACGGATTAAGACGGATTAAGACGGATTAAGACGGATTAAATGCGGATTAAGACGGATTAAGAATTAAGGCGGCTTAAGAGCGATTAAGACGGATTAAGAGCGATTAAGACGGATTAAGAGCGATTAAGACGGGGTTAACAGCGATTATGACGGTTAATACCGATTAGCTTAGTGATATCGAATTAGAGGTTCGATTGAGGTTCAATGGGGTTCGAATTAGATGACGTTTGAGGCCGCGTAGGGATATCGAATTAGA
>JAXRKP010001080.1:85000-157500 GCA_037039925.1 Doris montereyensis | reverse complement strand
AACTGTTAGGCCATGCTTCTTTTCTTTCACTCTTTCGCTTCCCTGTCATCTTGCTGTTTCCTCTTGATTCACCCTGAGATCCCAAGCATATTATATGGTGGAGGGGTAAATTTCTATGAAACAAAGAACAAATAGATCAAAATCAACGCCCCAGTTTCCTATCTGGACGAGGTACTTTTTTCTTCTTTTTCCTGTTGGGATATTTTTGTAAATGTTTATAGTTTACATTGTTTGTCATTGTCATTATCTCTATCCATTATTGACTTACTCATTGAAATGATTTTATCAACCCACTGTATTTTTTTTTATGATTTCCAGAAAGAATAAGGAGATTAACCATGCATCTGATGTTCAGTCGAAAGAAGTCCACGTGGATTAAAAACAAATTATGGGTCCTGAAAATCGTGTTGGCACTTGCTTCAATAGTCATGTTCATAACCCCTTTAAGGAACGCTGTTATTCCTGGTTGGCCACATCTGTATAAGGATTTAAATACATTCAAAGTGAGTTGTTTTCACTTATTGTGACTTAAAACACATGCTTTGGTTGTTGCTGCAATGTTCTTCATTGAAATTGTAACATAAATCCATGTTTTATCTTCTTTAAAAAAATAATTAGATTGTTACTTAAATCCATGAAGTAGTAGATAGACCTTTGCTTTCCATCCTGCGAAGAAACTAGATAACTGTTTACTGTTAATTTGTGGAAAGTTCCTCATAAAATGTAGAGAAAAGGGAAGGGCATGTGATTAGCCCACTGTACCCTGGGTAGATGGTGGGGCTGCAACCTTAAGGCCCCCTACCGGGCCTTGTTATTTTCTGTCAGGGCTAAGTCCCTTAGCCTTTGGTCGACCAAGGCAGGGCAGCAGGTTGTTTTCTGTCAAGGTTAATGCCTTCAGCCTTTTGTCGACCAAGACCAGCCTGCTGTTTTTTGTCAGGGTTTACTCCCTTAGCCTTTGGTCAAGACCAGCCTGCAAGGCAGCAGGTTGTTTTCTGTCAGGGTCAACTCGCTCAGCCTTTGATCAGCCAAGACCTTCCTGCAAGGCAGCAGAAGACTGCGTGGAGGGCGGGACTGCCTAATCCCCATACAGATGCTTGCCTGTCCACTGCCCGTCTTGCTTTCCATACATTTTTAAACTGAGAGAGTGCTGTTCTTGCTTTTTCATTTCTTCTCTTAACATCTTCATCGGTTCCTCCTTGTTTATCAACAATACTGCCTAAATTCGTGAGATAATCTATCTCGTCAAATTGGGTGTCCTAGATGTTGATGGGTTTATCTGATGATGAGTTAACTTTCATTATCTTGGTCTTTCCTTCATGAATGTGGAAGTCGACAGAACTGGCTAGCTCATTTAACTCTTCAGTTTTGTTTTACATCTGTTTTCATGTTGGTTTGACCCTATATTATTAACTCCTCATTCATCACCTCCAGCTGGTAAGTTGTTTAAAACAGAAACTTGGGCGGTTGGTAGGTTTAACTGATGATTCGTGGCTTTTATCGCTTTTTCTCCTTCCTTCTGAGAAAATTGCGATTAAATATATCTATCTTCAGTACCTTTGAACAATCCATTATCTATCTATTCTATCTGTAAACGATTGGAGTAAATTGGGGGTGGTTGGTGGGCACTCTCTCACATGTCTTTCATCTTGTTTTCCCTTACGACCATGGACAGTTGGCGGTTGCTACTAGTAGGTCCTACTTCTTTCCTTTCCTTCTTTCACTTACCTTTCATCTTGCTGTTTCTTCTTGATTCGTCCTGAAATCACAGCAATGATGGACGGGGTCAATTTTAAAATAAACAAACCTCTAAGACCACTGCACATGACGAATGTGATCAATTCTAATTAAATAAATTGGAATAAGTTAACGGTTTCTTCTTGTAATACCTACCCAATAATAAGTTTCCAACTCTGATAACAAGGTCACAATGTATTTCATAATGCCTTGATTTTATCTTTACAAGGCATGACGTGTGCGTTGCTAAATTAAAGCTTTTCTTGATCATTCGTGTACCTTCTAGATCATTCGGATCCATCTGGTGGATTTGCTTTACTACATAGATCGTACTCCATACAACGGCCCATGCCAATTTGTCCATGACAAGCTTGCCCCGTACAAGAAGCCGGTGCTCGAAGAGATGCCAATTTATGATTTGGAAGAGTGGAACCGTGGTGTGAAGGAGGCCAAGAAATACATGACCGAGGAAGAGTTCAAGCTGTTGGACAACTACAAGCCGACCTTGACATCACTGGAAATGCAACAGCTGATGTACACAACGGCGTATGTCTCCATGGCCATGATGGCCTTCAACATTACCCATTTCATGATGGAAGGATCTCTCATTGGGGTGTGGAGACATCACTCCCTGACACCGTGGGATGATGACGTGGACATACTCTTCGATGCTTCCCAGTGGGCTCTGGCTAAGAAGGTCATTTCTTGCTTGCCAGATGTTCAGCTGGACATGGGTTCCGATTACATGTGGAAGGCGTTCCATAAAGATTCAGAATTCTGGCTGGGAGAGTCTTGGATCAAATTCCCCTTTGTAGACCTTTTCCCGTACAAACACGACTGGATCACATTTGGCCTTTAACCATTTGGTTGAAGCAGGACACTCTCATGTTTACCAAATACGCTTTGCCTCCTATACGTGGTGTCTTCGGGGGATGGCCCATCATGATCCCATACAAGACAGGACCCGCCCTGGACTTTATGTATGGTAAAGTCTTGCAAGATTGTTATTCGCGTACTTTCTTGAGAAGGGAACGGGAAATGATTCCGATAGAGAAACGCTATCACTATCCATGTAAATTGTTACACAGTATATATCCTTTTGTACGCCGAACAAAAATTGATCACAAAACTAACACTGTTCTTGAAGAAAAAGTATTTAAAGGGAAGGTTCTTTCATCTTTCAATACTACTTATGATGGCAGTTTTGATTGATTTTAGGCCAGATTTCATTATAAGACTGCTTCTTTTCTTTTCAGAGATTTACTAGTTTTAGCTCTCTTTAAGAAGGCCAAAGCTAAAACAAATGAAGACATTGTGTTTACCTCAGCCATTGTTTGCATATTATGTTTTTCTCACTATACACTTTGCTCATTTTTTCCTTTTCTGTGAGGACATGCAAAATTTGTAGAATTCAATCATAGCCATACGATTTTATCGACTTAGACTGTAATTAAAGGATAAATGATGTACAGTCAATGAGCCTGCATTTTTGTAGCGATACAGACGACAACTCTACCTTCACCTTTTGTCTTCTTATTGTAGCTTTATGCACCACAGAGGTTTTTTTTCTTTTTCAAATGCTATTTCAGCATGTGTTTAGTAAAAGGCTCTCTTATAAAAAAAATTAAAATATATATATGTATATATATATACCAGTGATTTTGTTCTATAAAACTAAGTGTTACACTAAGTTTGTCAACTTATTTCACCGCTTTGGTCTTCAGGGAATCTTTACTTATTCTCGCTATGATTTTCTCAGCGTATTAAGGGATCCAGATTTTTATGTGTATTAAGAATGGTCACAGCTGTTTCCAAGTAGACCCCACCCTTTTAGTCACAGCTGTTTCCGATTAGACCCTCTCTACCCTATTTGTCACAGCTGTTTCCAGGAAGAACTCTTCCCCCCAATGTCAATGAATTAATTACTATAAATACTAAATATACTGCTTAACACATTCCTTTATTCTATTTTGATGGGGGAGATTTTCCTGCAACAACACTGAAGCTATTTTTTTAGATTTAGATAAGAATCAATCATTGTATTGGAGAGTCAGATATATTAATGTTCAGCTAGTTTCATTCTATAGTTGAAATACCAGGCTGGGCTTTTCGATCGTTATGAAATGGTATGATTTGAACTGATGAAGCAACGGTCATTAATAAGCCTCCATTCGGTGATGTATTATACATCTTTTCCAACTGTGTTTCAAGTTTACTTACAACAATGATGAAAACATTTTTTTCTTTTAAGTTATTGGATGTTGTGATTCTGTAATTCATTAGTTTTATTTATATTTATTATTAGTGTGTGCAATTACTTGAAGGTTTGTCAATTTGTGTCATGTTCATTTGCCTTTTTACCATAACTTACCTTATGTTTTATGCTTTACTTTAATTTTGATTCAAATACTGATTCAAAACATTTACATATATAAATATAAAGATATCTCTTTATTCTATTGTCCCAGAACTGTGTGGCACTTTCCAATGTACAACTTGTTCAGTGGAATTAATTACATTCTTTTCTATTTTATTTTTATTTTTGCAATGGGAATTAATCATGTTATGTCTTATTTTCTCAAAGATGCTGCTTTTTTTAGTA
Source organism: Doris montereyensis (assembly GCA_037039925.1). Classification (NCBI taxonomy): domain Eukaryota; kingdom Metazoa; phylum Mollusca; class Gastropoda; order Nudibranchia; family Dorididae; genus Doris; species Doris montereyensis. The sequence goes on along the minus strand of JAXRKP010001080.1, from coordinate 153,164 downwards.
CAGATGCATAACAGCAAGCATTCCATTAAAATTAGTTAAATAAAATGTGCGTAGAAGCTTACGGAAGTAGAAGAAAAGGAAAATTGTTTTAAAGAACAATAAATCCATGCTTTGGCTTTTTTTTTTTTTAAACTAGGCAGCCAATTGAAAGGAATGCTCTCGGGAGGTTGAAAAGAATAGCATGTAGATTGAAAGGAATGACGAGTATTTTTGCAGATTGAAAGAAATGCTACACTAGCAGATTGAAAAAATGTACTAGCAGAATGAATGTGAACGGAATGCACTAGCTCTATACTAGCAGATTGAAAGGAATGCACTAGCTCTACACTAGCAGATTGAAAGGAATGCACTAACTCTACACTAGCACGTTGAAATGAATGCACTAGCAGAATGAATGTGAAAGAAATGCACTAGCTCTACACTAGCAGATTGAAAGGAATGCACTAGCTCTACACTAGCAGATTGAAAGGAATGCACTAGCAGAATGAATGTGAAAGGAATGCACTATTTCTACACTAACAGATTGAAAAGAAAGAAAACAGATTGAAAAGAAAGAAATCTCAATTAGATCGGAGACACTAGCAGAATGAAAGAAATGCACTAGTACTACACTTGCAGATTGAAAGAAATGCACTAGTACTACACTTGCAGATTGAAAGGAATGCACTAGTACTACACTAGCAGATTGAAAGGAATGCACTAGTAGTACACTCGCAGATTGAAAGGAATGCACTTGTACTACACTCGCAGATTGAAAGGAATGCACTAAGTACTGCACTAGCAGATTGAAAGGAATTCACTAGCTCTACACTAGCAGATTGAAAGGAATGCACTAGTACTACACTTGCAGATTGAAAGGAATGCACTAGTACTACACTAGCAGATTGAAAGGAATGCACTAGTACTACACTAGCAGATTGAAAGGAATGCACTAGTACTACACTAGCAGATTGAAAGGAATGCACTAGTACTACACTAGCAGATTGAAAGGAATGCACTAGTACTACACTTGCAGATTGAAAGGAATGCACTAGTACTACACTAGCAGATTGAAAGGAATACACTAGTACTACACTTGCAGATTGAAAGGAATGCACTAGTACTACACTAGCAGATTGAAAGGAATGCACTAGTACTACACTTGCAGATCAAAAGGAATGCACTTGTACTACACTGGCAGATTGAAAGGAATGCACTAGTACTACACTGGCAGATTGAAAGAATGGCAGCACTGGAACTGAGAGAAAAAGTGGAGGGGGGGGGGGGGGGGGGGGGGAGTTTCAATTAAATTGGAGACAAATAGATGTATATATTAGGTGCTCCTCCTTTGTAAGTGAAGATTTACAAATGTTTACATGCTGTTCTTGTGTTTTGCTGATTATTATTTATTACTAATTAGAGCTTCACACTCAGTCACTCAGTAAATCTGAGTAAGAAATGATGGCTGAGCGGGTAGGCTGCCGGACTGGTGATCATGAGGTCCCGAGTTTGAATCCTAGCAAAGCTATGTCCGACGATGTGTTCCATGGGAAAGACACTTGACACGCATTTTTGCTCTACGTTCAGAAGCTCTAATGTGGCTAACTAAAAGGTTCCATCAAAACTACTAGGACCCATAGAGCGGGAGCTTCTCTCGGTTTCTATAGCATGAAGTGGACAGATGGTACCGTAGACCCTGGCTCAAGTGGGAAAACACGTTACATATCGTCAGTGAAACTGTCTAAACACATGTATGTCCATGATATATGAAATATGAAATTGTCCTTCTAATGTATTTTTATGAATGTTAGAAGGCCTTGATCCTATATAAAGGCTCCAGTTATGCACATGATCTGACGTAGATTTCCGTTTTTCTTCCCGTCTCGGAAACTCGAACCTCGTAAGTAAAGGAGCGGACTTGCTTGTTTAAATCTTTCAAAACATTTGACTTGACTGTCTATTCCATTCACTACAATCTGAAGACTCAAATAGTTATTAAATTGAAAACCATAAAGCATATTACATAGTGTTTGCAGCCCTATCTACGTTTTTGGTTTTTTGGGGGTTTTTTTTCTGAAAAATGATGTCACGCTGGCTTGCATGTTTAGACAATTTCACCAACGATATCTTTTGCCAAGAAGCACACTGTCCTGCTAAGCCCCTATTTAAAATTTTACATGCACTTTAAAACAAACATACAAAGCATTTTAAAATCGATTTCTCTCTCTGACCATGCTCATGCTATTTATAATGTATCTGTGTTCCAGATAATTCTTTGTTAGGTCACCATTGTACATGATGTGTGTTTTCATTTTCCAACATCGTATGTACAAACTTTTATATCTAGCTCATGCAGATACTTATGTTTGTTGTGGGAATTTTGCGGGATTTGTTCTGTTTTGTTGTTGATGGTTTGTTTTGTTGGGGTTTATCTAGGGTTGTTGTTTTGTTTGTTTTGGGGTTGTTGTTGTGGATTGGGTTTTTTTTTTTTTTGGCGGGGGGGGGGATTGTTCATTTTTGTTCTGATTTATTTGGGGTTTGGAGCGGGTGGGGGGGGGGGGGATAGTTGTTATGTTTTATGCCTGCACTTGACTTTTGTTCAGTATTATTAAAGAACGGTAATTTAATGTTGCTACATGACCGTTTTATATGAATTATCTCTCCTATCAATCCCCCTCACGATAAAACCTCTGATTTAATTGGTAAACAGGTAAAAATAAGTGGGTTACCAGATAGTCTTCGACCCTCTGCATCGGCACTGTTAGCCTGGCCATGAAAAGAAAGCGCACTGCTAAAGGAGTGTAGTTGCGCAGATTGTAGTACGTTCTCTTTCTGGTGAGGCGATGGATGCAGAGGTCATGGTTTTGATTCTGTTTGGTGCCCAATTTATTTTTCCATGTATTCCTTTGTATTTGCCTCAACTTTATCCACTATTGGACTTAGTCACTTTCAATATATGCTGACTATTTGTGTGTGGATCTGACAAAACATGTTGTATGATGAAAAATTTCAAAATGGTTCTTTTTTTTTAGCATTTACTGATAGTCCAATGTGTTCTTAGTAATCTTAGCATTTTTAAACTTTGTTTTTGGTTATTTTTATTTTTTTAAACATTTACTAATAGCCCAATGTGTTCTTAGCATTCTTAAACTTTGTTTTTGGTGAAAATTTGTCAAATTTTGATGAAGTTGCAAAATTTTTCATAAGAAGAATTTCAAGAATGCAGGAAGTTTCTTCTTTTTGAGAAAATCACATTCAAAGTTTTACTTTTTTGTTTCAAGGAAAGTTTCTAGCTATGTGCCAAAGATAGATATACCTAACAAAACATTTTTTAAAGCATTTTCAAGCATAGTATTTCATCAGCGTGTCCTTAACCCATACACGAAAGGTAGAATTGGAACTGATAAAGAAAGAAAGAAATTCATAAAAAATTATTTACAAAGAACTCAATTTTCATCAAATGTGACCTCAGCTCAAATTTGTACCTGTTCAAACCCCTTTCAATTATGGTCAGTTTTGTCAGATCCACACACATTTATTTTTATCACTTATAAGTTGTAAGATCATCTTTTGTATATTTTTGATATATTCATGTTATGGTAACGACAGCGGAGATTGCCTTGAGTCGAGTCTTGAATGGGGTGTGTTTCTGTTTGCTGCAAGATCTTTATACACTTTTGTTTTCTACCCGATTGTGGTGAATGAAGAAAATTGAGTGAGTAGAATTTCTTAAATTTAAACTGGTAAGAATTGCTGAGAAATATAACAACTAAGAACACTGACACTGCCATTTACTTGTTTTTCTTTTCTTTTCTTTTTCATTTCATTTACCTTCGTGTTAGGTGTCGATCAAATGTTTTTTAACAACTTGCACTGAATTTAATGTACTTGTTTTTAATTTTTAATCGTGCAGTGCGAGATTACTGAAAGATTAGCGGTGACATGGAATTTTCTGTTTTTTTACATCGCTTTGAATAAGCGTCTTCCACATTGTCCATGATGAATCTTTTATTTGATAATTCTTTACAGGTCTAGGAATAAACAATCAGTATTTACATATATTTATATTATATATATTTATGAAATGTTAAGTTGAATTCAGCTATGAGTTGCATGCTTTGATACTCATAATTGTAAGTAATCCTGTTGGTAAAGCTCTGTTGCCAGCTCCTGATAGGTTACAATGAGAATTTTTTTATTTCGTCATCTTACAAATGTCTCATACTTACTTACACACAGATTATTTACACATCTTAGAGCCATGTGCTGAGTAGGAAATATAAATAATATAGAGTCAATTGCTAAAGAGTCGATGTTTCACTGCCTCTCTCTGTGTCTCTCTGTCTTTATCTTGCTCTCCTCTGTCTTTATCTTGTCTGTCTGTCTGTCTGTCTGTCTCTGTCTGTCTGTCTGTCTGTCTGTCTGTCTGTCTGTGTCTGTCTGTCTCTCTCTCTCTCTCTCTCTCTCTCTCTCTCTCTCTCTCTCTCTCTCTCTCTCTCTCTCTCTCTCTCTCTCTCTCTGTACACCCCTCACTTCCAACCCTGATTTCATCATATATTATGGTGTACATGGTACTTACATTTTTTGTTTAAGTTTAAAAAGGACTCTCCATTCTTCCCCTTCCTTTTGGATATGTAATGTGTATGTTTTGTATTTGCCAATTTAAAAAAAAGGAAAAGAAATTGACAGTACATGGTTTTACTTTTCTTTTTCTCTCATCTCAGTTTTGAATTACTTAGCCGCACCCTCAGAGATCTCTGTGGTCTCTCTTTGTGATTGCACTTTTGAGTTTGACATTTTGAAATTGAAGAAAAGTATCCTACTCCTGTTAACTTCAGGGGGGAAATTGTTTGGTATACACACTTACTATGATATGATGTGTTGTAAATATTGCCTGCATATCTCTGATGGTGTGACAAATTGCGTTTGTTTCGGTGCAAATTATTTTCATAGCTGTCATGATTGGAGTGGGCGGTTGGCGGGTGCTGTTTTGTTTACCTGAGCAATTTGTGTGTGTGTGTGTGTGTTCACAGTAATCAGAGTGTGATTGAGGTCGTTATTACCAAAGTATAGTTAGAATTAGAAGGCACATCCTTTCTTCTTTGGTGCTGTTTCACAGTGTGAAGTGACGTTATATAGTTATATATAGTAACATGGAATGACATAGTACAGTTACGTGGAACGACATGTTATAGTTACATCATGATGATGTATCTGCCTGGAGGTAACAGGTAAATTGTTCCAATCAATGTAGGTGAAGATCACTTTGGTGTCTAGAGGATGAAAAAATGTCCATTTTATTTTTGGGCAAAGAAACAGCTTGGAACTCATCTTCAGCTCAGAATTATATTGTCCTTACTACACAAAAGTGGAGTCGGTGGCAGTGGTTAGGCTGCCGGAACCTTGGATCATGAGGTCCCGGGTTCGAATCCTATCAAAGCTAGTCCGACGTTGTGTTCCTTGGGAAAGGCACTTCTTTAACATGCATTCTTCCCCACTCGCCCTAGGTGCAAATGGGTATGAGCCACTAGCTTTGGAGTAAAAATCTGCATCAGACTAGCATCCTGTTCAGGAGGTGATTATCCTCACCTGTGCTGCTTCACGCAATAGAAACCGGGATAGGCTCTGGCTCTATGGGCTGTAATGGCCTTAAAGTGAAGTAACTTTACTTACTATATGTATACATAAACCCATTTTGAGAAGTAAAAAAATGTAAAATTCTCAGCTGGGAAGAGAATCTGAAGTAAGGACAAGATGCAGGTGAAATTTGTGAAAAACTTAGACTGAATTTGTGAGACAAGACATTTGACGACTGTGAATGTGATGAGGATTATAACTCTAATATCATGAAAATGTGCAGTTAAGACAATGTAATTCTAAGCTAAAGCCTTTTTTTGTGTGTGTGTGTGTGTGTGTGTGTGTGTACATGTGGTACTTCCACACAAATGTTAAACTTCCATAAAATCCAGAAGTTGGGTTCATACAGTGCTGTTGAAATGACTCCTAAACGCCTGGCACCTACTTTTCTGACATTCGCCATGGTGATTGGAATATTATGTACAAAATGTTGTGCTTTTTAATTCTAGTATATATAACTTTGTTGTTTGGAAATATTGCACTTTCACACTTTCAGTTCAATGATTTTATACTCATGCTCATGTGATTCATGTGTTTAAGATCTCATATTTATTATGAAAGTGAAAGACAATCTCATGTCACATGCAATACGATTTCTCTAATAACTGTTGATGTGAGCTGCTGTGCTGTTGTTTTTAGCCAGTTTTGGGGTTATCCTTGCTTGTGTGTTCTAGTAATCCGTATACAGTCACGTCTCAATAGTCCAGACTTGATAATCTGGCTGTCTGGCTGATGCGAACAGATGAGCTAGGGATGGATTTTTTCTTTTTATTTGTACCCGATAATCAGGAAATTTTTGGGATTCCGGATCCAAACACCTAATTTTGAAATAAGTTAAGACAATATAGAGAGTTTATGCTTCAACAAACCGAACACTCAACTGTTCGAGATAGTCTAACCAATCTGTTGACGGAGCATCAAAACCACCAACTCAACTTTCTTAACACCGCTTCTGTCATACAATTTAGCAACATGACATCACAGCCAATTGACTGGCGTGCCACATAGCCCATGCAATCTGATAAACGTTAGTGGGTGTCCAGTCGGCCCAAACACAAAGCACCATCTCTAGTGGGTGTCCAGTCGGCCCAAACACAAAGCACCATCTCTAGTGGGTGTCCAGTCGGCCCAGACACAAAGCACCATCTCTAGTGGGTGTCCAGTCGGCCCAGACACAAAGCACCATCTCTAGTGGGTGTCCAGTCGGCCCAGACACAAAGCACCATATCCCTTGTGGGTGTCCAGTCGGCCCAGACACAAAGCACCATTTCCTAGTGGGTGTCCAGTCGGCCCAGACACAAAGCACCATCTCTAGTGGGTGTTTAGTCGGCCCAGACACAAAGCACCATCTCTAGTGGGTGTCCAGTCGGCCCAAACACAAAGCACCATCTCTAGTGGGTGTCCAGTCGGCCCAGACACAAAGCACCATCTCTAGTGGGTGTCCAGTCGGCCCAGACACAAAGCACCATATCCCTAGTGGGTGTCCAGTCGGCCCAGACACAAAGCACCATATCCTCCAGTCGGCCCAGACACAAAGCACCATCTCTGGGTGTCCAGTCGGCCCAGACACAAAGCACCATCTCTAGTGGGTGTCCAGTCGGCCCAGACACAAAGCACCATCTCTAGTGGGTGTCCAGTCGGCCCAGACACAAAGCACCATCTCTAGTGGGTGTCCAGTCGGCCCAGACACAAAGCACCATCCCTAGTGGGTGTTTAGTCGGCCCAGACACAAAGCACCATCTATCCCTAGTGGGTGTTTAGTCGGCCCAGACACAAAGCACCATCCCTAGTGGGTGTTTAGTCGGCCCAGACACAAAGCACCATATCCCTAGTGGGTGTTTAGTCGGCCCAGACACAAAGCACCATCCCTAGTGGGTGTTTAGTCGACCCAGACACAAAGCACCATCCCTAGTGGGTGTTTAGTCGGCCCAGACACAAAGCACCATCCCTAGTGGGTGTTTAGTCGGCCCAGACACAAAGCACCATCCCTAGTGGGTGTTTAGTCGGCCCAGACACAAAGCACCATATCCCTAGTGGGTGTCCAGTCACTTTGATTTTGATCGGCGGTTCGATAATCGTGATAAATTGCTCGGAGTGGAGGTGTTCAAGATTATCAAGACCTGACTGTACATACATTGTATATCAATCACAGTGAGCACAAAGCATGCCAATGAAATAAGCCTATTTACAGGACCAGGCGGAACGTGTTTAAGTTTAAATGACTCATTGTTAGTTTGTTAGTAGATTTTCTTTGTCCATAAAATCATAAATTATTGATATGCAGTCTCTTGATATTCTTTGAAAATCTTGATTGAACTACATGTATGTGCTGCCATAACTAAGTTGGCTTCTTAAACAGACAATTAAAATTTTCTGAGCTATAGTAACAATTTCACTCTTGTGATCGATATTCTCGGGTAGACTTAAGAGGTTAATTCTACGATTTTATATACAAATGTATAGCTGTCATTCACTACCCACCATATATTTTATATATATTCATAATCATATTCAATATTATATCTATGACAAACCCTATGGTCATTTACAAACAACATTCCCCTTACACTAGGTATTATGAAGGCAAACTAGTGTGCATTTTGGTTGAAAGTCCTTTCTTTACCATCTTTCTTGTTTTGTTTCTTTCTTTCCTTTTTTTTTTTTTTTCATTTGCATATTGCAACTGGAATTTGATTGAGTTGGGGCTTTTTATTGTATGATTATGAACAATGTTTGTTTAAACACAATTTTAGAAAGTATCTGATGTATGCTTTTTTAAAAAACCTTCTTTGCAGTTGCACATGTTGATTTTTGAATACATATGTCAAGAAATCGTATTGTTACATATTTATATGCAATGCTAAGTAAAGAAAGACAAGAAATCAATGACATCTGTCACAATTATCCTTTATCTTATTAAGGAATGAAAGAATATGTCCGTATAAGCGAGTATTCAATACATTTTTCTTTGGAGTTCAGAGCGACATACTATTACTATACTATAACTTACGTATAAGTATAAGGTGGTTTCAGTTTAATGTGTTTTTAACATTTCTATTTCTACATTATTATGAATAGTTTTGTTTGAAAACGTTTCTACTAGATGTGATCAAATTGGTTATGGAGTAAACGGTCTACGTGGTAAATGGTCATGGACACACTTACAATAAACATTATATTGTTTGTACTTACAAATACAAAACAGTGTTATCATCATCAGGAGGTTGGAGAGAAAACTTCAAGTAAGTTGTTTAAAGTGTGTGTATGGTAGAAGAAAAGTTTAAGTCACTTTAGGTCCTACTTATAGGCTGAAAGAGTGACAGGCCAGGCGAACTCGAGTTCAATTTTCTCCAAATTTGTATGGGTTTTGGTGGGGGGGGGGGGGGGGGGGGTTGTTACTGATTATTTTCCATACCCACTGGTCAAATGTTCACAATGAATTTTCCTCTTTTCTGGTCCGATCTGTGCCATGATGTTGGATGTTTGAATGTCCAGCCTTGCCATGAGACGAACAATGGAATTCTTGCAATACTTGTGTGTATTGTGTAGTACAGTCCACTTTATCATTAGATTACCCAGTAGATCAGTTGGTAAAGCGTCTGACAACAACGCAAGTTACTTGAGTTCAAATCCCCAAACCAGACAAAGTTTTTTTTGCTGGCTAGAGTAGCTAGGTTTGGAATGAGCTTGAAGATTATTTTTTTTTAGGATGAAATTTCTAAATACAGCTTTTTTTTTTTTAAGTTAAAGTAACTTACCTTGCACTGCAGTCTTTGGTGTTTTTTATGCCTAATGTACCCAAGAAGTGATAGTGCACAGGACTGTACTGAAGACAGAATCCTGTCTGGCATCCCAAGACTGTATGAAAGTGTAATTATGTGTTTAGGTGTGTTTGTGGTTTGTTAAATCGTAGAGATATTACTACTACTAGTCTCATGCTTATCCCTTAGCATTAATAGCATAATGCTAATACTGGTAAAGCCATGTTTAACCATATAATATGATTGATCGATGCATTTGAATTAAGTTTTTACAACTAATATTTGTTTTCTTTCATTCATGGCTCATGTCTTGAAACTCCCAACACTTTCTGTTTTCTCTCATACTCATACATCCGTCATTCGATATACCTCGTTATATTATACCAAAACTCATACATATATATTGTGTGCTTGAATGTTTTGGATTTGAGAAATTAAAAGAAAACCATAAATCCACCTTGTGGACAAATAAGATATTTGGACATCCTTTCTCTCTTCTTTTAATATTGTTTGATTTTTTGTGTTTATTCAACATTAAAATATGTCTTTTTTTTTACATTGATATTTCGTACTGTGCCTGTGCATGGGTGATTTATATAGTTTGCAGTAGCATAAAAACAAGTTGGTATGTATTCCAACTGGGCTCTCAAATTGTGTGTATTTCAAAGGTAATTTAAAATGTGTTATGTTAATTTGATCATGAATGTTGAAGAGACAATACCATAATACCAAGCTGTACATAATCAAAATATGGTTACCGCCGGTTCATCCACTCATTACCTCTCGACTTTTTTTGTTACTATACTCTCACCAACGTACCTTTCCTAGTTTGAACCATGCAGCTGTGGCTGTGACAAAATGAAAGACAAATTTCTCATTCCACTATTCATCCACTCATTTCCTATTCTTGATTTTCTATTACCTAATAAACTTGAAATACCATCGAGGCGTTCTAATTTTCGTAGATGTTGTCTTTCTTTTGAATATTTTCCCCGTCTTTGTTTCACCATGTTGTTGTCTGTAACTGTAACTGTCACACTGCTGCTGTTCACACACTTTAAGCAATCGTGAAGTTCTATCAGCACTTTATCAACAATAACTGAATAACTCAATATTATTTAGTGAGTGTGTATGTTTATATTGTATAATATTGTTATTCTTTGATTACACTAGACAATATCAGGCTTACATGACAAAAATCAACCGTTTTACTTTTGTTTTGGAGAATAACTGTTTCTATGGAGCATATCGAAAACACAAATCTTTTATTATTTTTTGTAGTTCCATGAAGCAGATTTTATTTCTGCATGAGGTGAACGCACTTCACATGCAGATTGCATGGAGGAAAATGGCTGTGCAAGACGTATTCTCCTACTCGCTGCTTCTTAAATGGGCGATCAACTTTTATAATTTGAGAGGATGCTGAATCAAATCTGTCGTTTTTTTTGCAATTGAAAATAACGAAAATTATTCCCCTGGCTGAGATGAATGAGTCACCAATTTACAACTTGGGACCAACCATGGGCCATTGATGTCAAAGTAGTGGTATATCATGTCTTCTTGTTAAAATTACTCACAATGTTACAGTAGCAGATTTGAAAAGACGCAACAGATTGATTGGACACGCTCCATTGAAACAGGCCATAGGTCAAAATATGCAATCTTTTCATAACACAAGAAAAGTTGATCTCTTGTTACTCAAAAAAGTATAATAAGGAAAATGATTATAATACCTTGTGGACTTAAAAGTATACAAGAGAAAAAAAATGCTGAGAAAAATCAATTCTATATTTTTATTATTTTACTTTAAAAGGCGTGTTTATTTATGACAGAAGTTATACTTGAACCAGTCAGTAAAATGGGAAAAAAATCCACTAATTATCGTTAATATTCTGCCATTGCTTTGGGTCACAAATCTAAGACTGATTGCTATTTTAGGAGTATTCATAAATCAGTGTCAGACATAACAGTATTATTTAGTATTAATAATACTCCCTGTGCTGTGCTATCCTCTTGAAAACATTCTCGACGCACTTTGACAGGTGTCGACATGGAGATCGCGGGTTCGAGTCTGGCTGGTGCCCAAAAGTCTTTTTACGTTTGCTTCTTTGTATTTTCCTCAGTCTTTGTTCCTATGGGACTTTAATATGTACTTCATATCCTTTCTAATCACTACGTTTATTATTTTATGCAAGTCTTTACTCTTGACATTTATTACTATAAAGACAATGGAAAATTTTCAGTGAAATAAATATTACTCATACAAGTCCACATTTTCTTCACCTCTTTCAATATTTATTTCAAACATACTATAAAAAAAAAAAATTACAATGAATCTTTTGATGTGTGAACTAGAGTAATTCAATACAATGACTTTATATAAATAGAAAATGATCTGACTGACAACTACAGTAATAGTAACTCAATACAATGACTTTATATTAATAGAAAACAATGTGACTTGTGACTGACCGTGACATTCTTTGCCAAGGGGCAAATGTTTGATTAAAATAATTTGTAGTAAAACATCGAGAAAAGACTGCTATTTTCTTTAAAGTAGTTTAAGCATGTGAGGACTTGTTATGACAATTATGGTTGCTCAGAAGGACAAAAGGGTGTTCAAGAAGAAAAAATTAAAAGAGGGGATAAAGGAATGCCTTTCAAAAATTATTTATACATTGAACAATTCATAAAAATAATATACATGTTCAAAGCATGAACTTAAAGTAACATTGGAGAAAAAGGACTACGAATGAATTTCAAATCAATTTTGGGCTTTTGTGAAAATGAAAATAGCATGTGATTGTGAATAAAAATGAGCATTGGAGAAAAGAATCAAAGAAAGCTTTAAGAAAACTCAAAACCCCACAATTGTATTATTCTCACCATGTCCAACATAATAGAACACAAAATAGTAACCTCCTAATAACATAATGGACAAGACCTCTACTTTTATTTCTCCAACAGAAAAGAATATCTGCAGGCAAAATCAAAATTGACATATATTTATATTCCTTTATTTTTATTTTTTTTAAAGAGTTCAGGAAATATTTGCACCTTAAAAAAAACCCAATACAAACAATAATAATAAACATGAATTTTAATCCCATCCGGGGGTGGGGGTTTCCACATAAGATCAGATACGGTAATATAAAACACTAATACATGAAAGTAAAAACTTTACAATTGTCATATATTCAGTCAAGAATGTTTTTTTGTTCTTTTTCTTTTCCCAAAAAAATTTAATGGGCTAGGGTTGTCCCACAACTACACATAAACCCATTTTCAGAAAAAAGCTTTAAAGTCCTCAACCGGAAAGAGAATCTGAAGTAAAAACAAAATGCAAATGAAGTTTTAAAGCTGATATTCCTTAACAAAACACAGAGTGGGGCCTACATGACATTTGTAACTTGGGTAATTAAATTTATAGAGGCTATAACTTACATTTTTTGCAATTTACCATAATATATGGTGGTACTTTTGTCAAAGTGGATGCAGCAACAAATTTCATATTAAGAAATGACTTGCTTACTACAAATATTTTACGCAGATGTAGTGTAATAATTCTATCGTTATTGAAATTCAAAATAGATTGACAAATTTCAATTTGGGATCACAATAGATTCTTTTTGCTTCCTATAAAAGAGTGGGCGGTTGACGGGTGCTACTGGTAGATCTTACTTCTTTCTTTCCAATGACGACACAAAATCCTTTAAAAGCTACATGGGTTCATGTGATCATTAGATGCTTTTTTCCCTAATGAATAGTTAAGGACAGTACAGTAGTCGCTTGATAAACGCACTTCCTTTGGACGCTGGAAAAAGCGTGCTCTGCTCTTCTCTTATGCGTACTGTGTGTTTATAGGAACTCAATAGGAGATAACTCATCTTATAAATAAGGTCTACAGGTGAAAGGTGTCAAGTGTCATGCAATTATATTGTTTACGCCCTTGTGTATAATCACACACGTGCACACAATGAGATTCAAGAGCCAATCACAAAGGGCCTTCGGCCATTTACAGCCCTGCCTTCACAGCCTTACTTTCTCTTACTCTTAGTTAGCAGCATATGTGTGTCATCTGTCCTCTACAATGTGTATTCTTTCATTGCCGCAGCCAATCATATCGCAGTCTATTGTCTCAATCCTATGCATTGAGATGTGTTTCGGATTAGCAATCGATTAATTAGCGATCCACAGCATAAAGCCTGGACAGCCAGTCTTTAATCATCTTGAAATCCCAGAGACTTGTATTGTAACAAGCGGGATAGAGAATGTAGGCTAGACATTACATAAGACTGTATGACAGCTTTGTCCTGGTAGTGCTCGGGTAGACAATGGTTAAACGAAGCTAGACATGACAATGACTATGACAGAAGAAGATTAACACTAACACATTTGTCCTAGTAACTAAATAATATTGTTCGCTACAGTGTGTTACCTGTTATAACAAGCATTTCACTGATTAAATAACAAAAGACCCATTTTGAGGCCAATAATGGATAGGCATTCAGAGAAAAAAGAGTTCCTTTGTGCATGTTGACCGTGTATTTACACTCTTATTATATCGATGGTGAAAGACGCAAATCATGTAAGTCTAAAATTAGTAACAACTTTTTTTTTTTCGCTTTCTTAAGATTAGGAAGCCTCTATGCTTTGTCTAGTCAGTATTCCGTGGCACAAGAACCAATAGAAACCCTTATGAGTAATCCGTGTATCCCTATTGGGTCTAGTTTTTGACACTTGCAAACTGTGCATGTCTGAAAATAGATCAAAATACACAACATTTTTTCTTTGATTTTCTCAAAACATCCAAATTGAACTTACAGAGTTTGCGATTTTCACTGTCGATATGGTAAATTTTTGGTCAGCAGATGCAGGTGTGTGTTTATGCAGAGTGCTTTTATCCAGCAACTACTGTATTAAGAAGATCCAGATTCACTTATTGTTGTTAATAGTAAAGGCATTAAAAAACATTCTTAAATCTGTACCAATACCATACACATAATATCAATTAAGCTTTCACTACTAAAAAAACATCTGACAACAAAATTTTCTCACTAGATAATCTAATATAAGACTCAATACCAGTATAAATGATACATTATGAGTCTCACCCTCAAAAAATATTTTAAGTGACCCAGAAGTAAAGACAAAACTATCGCTCCTGCTTAAAGTAAGAAGAGCTTGTCAAGAAAAGATTTTTAAAGGATACCAGGATTGATAAAACTATCTTTCATTAAATAGTGTCATTAGTTTACTAGTATACTAGTACTCTCCCAAGATGAGATGAAAACAGGTACAGAAAAATAAACAATGAATGTAAACAAGCATTTGTTGTTTTTTTGTTGTTAATGAACCAACATTTTTTATGTTCTCTTTTTCTCTATATATATATTATTTTTATTTTAGTAATCCTTTGTTATAACAGTGACTTATGCACCACACATGTATGGTCAAGATAATATATTAAATCATGTTTAACACCTGAGCAAATCAATAGACGTGATAGGAGATAAATATTATCATAAGAAAAAGAATTTGTGGCTAAAAATAAAAAGTAAATTGCTTTCCATACCACTTGCCAGCTTTACTTTCACCAAGTCTGATTAGTCCTAACTATCCATTTCATTCCTGAGGGTTATTGAAAATCTACCTAGACTGAATCCAACTGGGGATCCAGCAGCGCCTCTAAATTCATGACTAACACACATTAATAGTGTATGTATTCAAAGTTGACATGTTACGCTTTAATCAAAGCACTGGATTTGAGGATTGAGGCACATTCTGTTTGCACTCAGGAAATTGACTGAGACTGAGAGGTGATTCACTCTCCATTCTTATTATACATGTAGTAAAGAAAAGTTCCTTCAAAGGCCATTGAGGCCCATAGAACCGGAGCTTATCCGGTTTATATAGCGTGAAGCAGAACAGGTGAAAATACAGGACGCTAGTCTGACGAGGTTTTTACTCCTAAACTAGTGCTTGTACCCCATTTAAACCTGAGTCAAGTGCGGAAAATGCATGTTAAGTGTCTTTTCCCAGAAACACTACGTTTGGCCTAGCTTTGCCACGATTTGAACCCGGGACCTCATTCGTGATCCGTCCGACAGCCTAACCACTCGGCCACCGACACCATTCATTCTGATTATAACCAAAGAAAAATATGAGCCAAGGATTGAACATAAAATGTTAAGCATCTTTATTAAAACCATTCATTTTTAAACAACCATTTGGAATTGCTTTCTCTCTTTTTCTTTAATGTTTAGTGTTAGGATTTCCACACAACATTTGTCATATAAGAAAAAATGAGTCAAGGAGTACTTGAAACCTCAGCAATGCAAACCAGATGAGAAGTGTTAGATATTATTGTGATAGTGATAGCGATTATACTGCACTGTCAAAATTTTGGATACGCTGCAAACCAACGTAAATTAAACACATCTATAACTTCAAAAAGCAGCAAAAAAAAACCAACAAATATAACTACTGAAAATTAAACACTCATTCAGCCTTTAGATCTACTAGATTGTCATGTTAACTGAGCTGAAAATTGCTTTCCATTCGAACTACTAGGTAATTACACAAGAAAACTCAACTTGCATGTAGCTTAATCTTACTGCAAAACAGAAAAACCTGGGCAAACAAATACTTTTTTACCAATGGCTGACGACTCTGAAAAAAGGAGAAAAAGTATTGTAACAATGTAAGTAAACATGTAATTGTAATGATGCTTTAAATAGTTAAAACAAACAGGAAATGTTACTTACAAACGAATCAAACTGTAAACTAGGTTCAAAATCTTCAACACGTATGGCAAAGGAAATGTTGTGTAAAACACATAACATTTCCTTTGCCATACGTGTTGAAGTTGAAGATTCCTTTGCCATATGTGTTGGGTTTTTATTGTTAAGTCCAAATTTCATCGCATTTTTAAAATGTATCTGCATCTACTACAAGCATGACCTTGTAAAAAATATTCTATTCATAGCCCTCCACTTATCTTATTAGTATTACGGTGCGTGGCATTCACTGAGTAAATTGTCTGTATCATTTCATAACTGTCAAAAGTGATTATGAATTGACATCATTCCCTAGACTTTGTTTTATGATTTAAAGTTCAAATTTTATTGAATCTTGGCTAGAAAGAAAGAGACAGCATTTACTCAAAGCCAGAGGAATAGCTCCTAGTTATAGAACAATGATATGAAAATGACAACTCCATTAATCATTAACTAAAAGAATCCATTATTCTGTTCACCAAGCACAAAACATTTATTTCAATAAAAAAAAATACTTGACGAAATCAACACCAATGCCAAACATTTCTCTGGGCAAAATTACTGTAAAATAGTATGCTATGTTTGCCAAGGTTTACAATTTACAAGCAGTATTTAAGATTCTCATTCTCACTTGAAAATTTGAAAGAAAAAAACTCTTAGGGAGGGAAACACAAAATTGTTAAACTCCATAGGAGAAAAAGAAATAATGAAACTTAACTCCAAACATACAAAACAAAAAAAAAAAAAAACAATCCAAATAAATTATACTGAATATTCTTCTAAAAACAAAACAAATTTTAAAAAAGAAAGAAATAAAGACTGCTTTGACAGACTTGCCATTTATCTGTGGTAATTTTTCATATCTATGGTTGGTTTGTATGCTGTTGATTATGAACGTCTCAAGGACATATTCATTTGTAAAGCCTTTTTTTTTTTGTAAACAACGGGAAATAACCCATAATAAAAAAAATGTGTTTTCAGACTTAAGCATTTCCTAAACTCTGTGTTACAAAGGTGTGTCTCTGATATAAAATGTGTGTCTAAGGCCTGGAAACTCATCTTATCATCTATGGAGCTAGTCTATTTTTAGAAAAAGAGATTGAACCTTTAAAAAATAAAGAACTAGCCTAAAAAAAATCCTGACTGTTAGCGTTATGAATTTACACATCCACAAAATAAATACATGTACAGTGGATGCTGCATAATTTTACATTGCATCAGTCGATGTTTATCTAAGTCAATATTTTTACCTCCTATCCCCAACACATTTTTTAGTTCATAAAAAACTGTTTAAGTCAACATGGATCTTACTCTTACTAGTCTTACCAGACTATCTTATTAGATATGGAAATATGCGCTCCTAAATTGGTTCACTAGAATGAGGACATCAAATTCCAATGTTCCTATCAACGGGCTGATTATAAAAACTAAAGCGAACCAAATGGCCCTGGAGCTAGGCAAAGAATGGAACTGTAGTGATGGATGGCTGTCGCTTTAGAAAGAGGCACAACATCGTTTTCAAGTCAATTTGTGGGGAAAGTGACACAGTGAAAGAAACAACAGTGCAGGACTGAAAGTCAACTGCCCTAACAGACATCCTGAAAAAGTACAGCCCGTGGGACATCTACAATGCCGATGAAAGCGGGTCTGTTTTGGCGACTTCTCCCTGACAAAACCATGGCACTTGAGGGGATCCTTGTCATGAAGGAAAGCACGCAAAGACAGGATCACAGTGCTTTGCCATGCAAACATGGATGGCAGTGACAAGTGGCCTCTCTTTGTCATGAAACGATTTAAATAACCAAGATATTTCAAAGGAATTAAAAAACTACTGGTCAACTATGCAGCAAACAGAAATGCCTGGATGATAGGCAGCCTCTTTGAATCTTGGCTTGTTGATTTTGACGTCTATGTCTTTGCAAGGCCGACCTGTCCTCTCGTCATAGACAACTGTACTGCCCATTTAACACCAAAACGTGAACCTAAAATCTACAGAATTGATCTTTCTCCCTCCCAACGTCACCTCCAAGCTGCAGTCATGTGATATGGGAATAATACACAATTTAAAAACCCATTAAGGGTAGAAATCTGCTGAAAAGACTAATCCAACACGTCACACGAGAATGTATTTAAAAACCTTCAAGCTGACACTGTTAGAAGCTGTTACCATTCTGAAGTCGGCATGGGGAAAAAGTTGAACCAGCAACAGATGGTGTTTCAGGAAAGCTGGCTTCAGCCTCAGCAGAATTGATCAAGAGGGCGCTGGTACCAGTGCTACTACCACATCCGCAAAGTGGCCCATTTGTAAGGGAAGTAATACCACTTCTCACCATCTGTATCGAGAAAATGGACTGGATCATTTTCCTCACAGTCAGAGCAACGATTTTGGGAACATCAATCATGACCTTTTAACAGGCCCACTATGATCTCACACTACAGCTACAACTAACAGCTGAGACGAAACTATGATGGACAACAAAGTGAATGATGATGATATTGATGATGAAGGACAACCCACCAGGGAAGTGGACATCAATGAAGTGTGCAACAGCCTCTTTAACATATCTGCATTCGTTATGCAGAAAGGCTGCAGTGAAGAAATCAGAAACACTTTTGACAAGCTTGATTAAATCTTTAATAGAGGCCCATCACCACAAGAGTAAAACGTAAGCAAAAATATCATTGTTTTTTTTTCTTTTAATGTAGTGTAATCTCCTGCCTGAAGCAGCATCCCCTGCCTGAAGCAACATCCCCTATCCCCCCCTCCTTTAAAAAAAATTAACCTATCAATACATGCTGTTTTATTAGTATATTGTTTTATGTAGCTGCTGTTTTGTATCACATCCATTTCTTTTTTTAATTTCATATGTTATATTCAACTCCTTTTGTTTTCACTTTCACTAGTTTCAGATAAATTTGAATTTTGCTTCAGTTGGATCCATGGTTAAAACGAAAAAACCCCATCGGGCAACAAGAGACTCCCACTTCCATAACGATGTTGTGTTATTCTTTCTTTCTTTATCAGTTCCCATTCTACCTTTCGGTGTATGGGTATGTTGTGTTATACTGCCCAAAACATGACCGGA
This sequence comes from Doris montereyensis, assembly GCA_037039925.1. Classification (NCBI taxonomy): domain Eukaryota; kingdom Metazoa; phylum Mollusca; class Gastropoda; order Nudibranchia; family Dorididae; genus Doris; species Doris montereyensis. The sequence continues at coordinate 133,922 of JAXRKP010001080.1, read as the reverse complement.
CCGGTTGACTGTTCACAACTTTAGCAAGCACAAGCACCTTCATAGATAGTGTCATGATCTTGATCCCCAGACAGACCGCTTAAGTCTAGTGAAAAAAAAAAGGGATTTCTGACACAAGAGATAGAGAGCCACCATAGTAAACGTTGAAGAGAAGAAAAAAACCCAGTGACAATAATAGCCCCAGAATTAAACAAGAAGGTGATAACAAACACAAAGAACAAAAGCAAAGCAAAAGAAAAAAAAGAACAAATTTGTCAAAAGTCCTGTCTATCACTAGCACTCATGAAAAGAGAATTGTCTACGTATTGAAATCGTACAGATTGGCCTGGTCCTTGCTGCTGCTTGCGCTGCTTGAACTGGACTGGCTAACTTTGGCCGTCTTCAACTTCTTGCTTTTACTGGACTTTCCTATATGCTTGTTCACTCTTTTCAGCGAGCTGTTGGTACCTGAAGAGTGAAGAAAATAACAACAACAATAAAAGTAAACACCCATAGGATTAGAATTCTTTATCTTTTAATGAACCTGTTTCAACATCTTATAACTTGTTCTCCCATACGTAACCTGTTGGTAAGTGCAGTTGAATTGGCTGCCATGCAAACTGATTGTATACAATAAACTGTCACCATGGACGCAAAAATGCCAGCTACAAATAGAGTTAAAATCTTTTAAATTCTTATTATAAGCACATCAACAACACAAATCCTGAAAAGAACAATTTCGAAAATGTAAGGAATATCTGATAAGTTCACTAAAGATTTGAGAAACAGTCCTTAATGTTAAAGTAATAGGATGACAAAGACATGTCGAAATGCATCATTAAGTTTCAATTCAAGCAAATGACATTGAATAAGATGCTGAAAACAGGGCTTACTATTGTTAGTAGAAGTTGAATCTGCAGGAGAAGAATTTGAAGACGCCTCCCAGTGCAAGGATTCACGTAAGGACTGGGACTCTGCATCATCATAAGTGTCAATATCTATGTGCATGTCTTCCAAATCATGGGGCCGGCTAGTCAAACAAAGGAAAAGATGAAAAGAGATTACAAAATTCATGGAGAAAACCTCTTAAAACACAGTCTAATTTTCAGCAAGGCAACGACTGATTTTGCTAATTCTATAACTGGGGTGAACTGATCAGAAGTGCAAAAATCCTCGTTTGAAGGGTTGGACCAAACTTGGTCCACTTTGCTGCCGCCCTTGCTGTTAACCCTTTTCCGACTGACCTGCCGGCATTCTCTCAATATCGATCAATGATCTAGTGTCAGTGTCAGTGAGAGCTCTCTCACCCAGCTGACGAGTCTGCCAAACTGGACCACTGGATGAGTTTGTTAGAAAGGAACTTTCAATTTCAATAAAAAAATATTTTTTTACTTTTTGTTATATTCTCGCAGAAAAATTTACTTGGAACATGTCGATTTACATTTTTTTCCGTTGTGAAGGTAACCTGGAACATAGTTGAAAGTGTAAATTTCCTTTTCTTTCATTCATCCATCGCACATGTAATGGGAATGGTACTCATTATTTTGTATCCTTTTGATCCTTAATATTATTCAAAAGGGCTCTCAATTCACTGGTCAGTCGTATAACAGAACTGATGTTAACATTAATAACAAAAAGGATTATTCTAAACTAAAATGGTAAAACTAGAGGCATCCCAGTGCAGTTTCACAGGCCTCGCCACTAACACTATGTCTCACTAGCCGGAAAAGGAATTAGTATAGAAACAGTAATATTTCACTGTAGTGTAACACTTGGAAAAAATGTTCTATCATTATAATTTTGGTAAACAAATTTTATTTAGTTTTAAAGGTAAGGAACTGTTTATCATCAATAACTGGTTTTTCATCAATCTTTTTCATAGCTTAACATGACAGAAAAAATTCTTAAGATCGTAATAATCAACTTCCTTGCTTTGATATTCTGACGGCAAATATTTGATTCTATCACTGCAAGGACCAAATTATATTTTTCTCTCTCTCTCGTTTTTCAAACGGGAAAAAAGTGAGCACAAAATCTATTAGAAACAAAATACACTAGCCTTTGACGACAACATTACCTTTGACTTGGAAAGTTGTATTACCTTTGACAAAGGAAAGTTGTATTACCTTTGACGAAGGAAAGTTGTATTACCTTTGACGGAGGAGAAATTGTCGAACTTGACGCCTTTGTTCATCAGTATGCTGCACACACTTCCCAGTTCTGATTAGGTAAAATAAGAACAATAATGAAATTTTGCTGTATAATTCGCCAGTAAAATGCACAACATTGAAAATCCACACACAGCATTAGCTGGCTGTGACAAAGTCAATAAATCAATGACTGATAAAGAATGTAGAAATGAAACACTCAAACCCTTCTTCCAGTCTCTTAGTCCTCTGCATGGTGAATGAAATCACTGGAAGACTCAATAAAACACGCCTCGTTACATTTCTAGGTAAATGTCTGATTTCGTTAATATTTTTAGTACATCATACATTAGCGTGTCTACCATCGGTTCAGTCCTAGAGCGTAATCCACTTCATGATCACCACTTACAGAAATACATTACGCACACCTTTGGTTTATGACATAAGGAAAGAAGATAGCTCGGGAGGATAGGCTTTATCACCCACTTTTACGGGGGGGGGGGGGGAACGAACATATTGATCTCTGTTTCGTGCATTTATCGGTATCATTTACATGTAATGGAAGTAATCAGTGTTTCTCCTTGGATAGTAAAGCGCTCCTTTAAGGCTGTTATGGCTCATTGAGCCAGTACTTATCCTGATTTCTATAGAGTGAAGCGGAACATGTGACTAGAATCACCCCCTGGCTAGGACGCTAGTCTCATGCAGATGTTTACTCCCAAGCTAGTGCTAGTACCCATTGGCACCTGGGTAGAGTGGGGAAATTGCGTATTAAGTGTCTTTCTCAAAGAACACAACATTGGACCTAGCTTAGCTAGGATTTGAACTCGGGACCTCATGATCCGGCAGCCTAACGCTCGGCAACTGATGCTACACTCCATGGATAGACAGTACATAAAACATGATAAAGTGAAGGTATGTGTGACCAGCAGCAGCCACAGTGTAGGTTTTACGGAGCCTACTGTAAGCAGTGGTATAGGATGCTAGGGGATAAATCTATTCTGAATGTAAGGACGCTATGAGTTAATTCTCTTCTGAATTTAAGGACGCTATGAGTTAAATCTCTTCGGTGATCTCTTTTGAATGTAAGGACGCTATGAGTTAAATCTCTTCTGAATGTAAGGAGGCTAAAGATTAAATCTCATCTGAATGTAAGAAGGTTATGAGTTAAATCTCTTCGGAATGTAAGGACACTATGAGATGAATCTCTTCTGAATGTAAGGACGCTATGAGTTAAATTTCTTCTGAATGTAAGGTTAAATCTCTTCTATGAGTTAAATCTCTTCTGAATGTAAGGATGCTATGGGTTAAATCTCTTCTGAATATAAGGATGCTATGAGTTAAATCTCTTCTGAATGTAAGGAGGCTAAAGATTAAATCTCTTTTGAATGTAATGACGCTCTTCTGAATGTAAGGATTTAAATCTCTTCTGAATGTAAAGATGTTATGAGTTAAATCTCTTCTGAATGTAAGGACGCTATGAGTTAAATCTCTTCTGAATGTAAGGAGGCTAAAGCTATAAAAACTCTTCTGAATGTAAGGACGCTATGAGTTAAATCTCTTCTGAATGTAAGGACACTAAAGATTAAATCTCTTCTGAATGTAAGGACAATATGAGTTAAATCTCTTCTGAATGTAAAGATGTTATCAGTTAAATCTCTTTTGAATGTAAAGACGTTATGACTTAAATCGCTTCTGAATGTAAGGACGCTTTGGGTTAAATCTCTTCTGAATGTAAGGACGCTATGAGTAAAAACTCTTCTGAATGTAAGGACGCTATGAGTTAAATCTCTTCTGAATGTAAGGACACTAAAGATTAAATCTCTTCTGAATGTAAGGACAATATAGTTAAATCTCTTCTGAATGTAAAGATGATCAGTTAAATCTCTTTGAATGTAAAGACGTTATGACTCTTCTGAATGTAAGGACGCTTTAGGTTAAATCTCTTCTGAATGTAAGGACGCTATGAGTTAAATCTCTTCTGAATGTAAGGATGCTATGGCTAAAGAGTCAAATCTCTTCTGAATGTAAGGGTGTTAAGGGTTAAATCTCGCCTGAAAGTAAGGGTATGAGTCAAATCTCTTCTGAATGTAGGTGTTAAGGGTTAAATCTTGCCTGAATGTAAGGGTGTTAAGGGTTAAATCTCGCCTGAATATAAAGGGTGCTAAGGGTTAAATCTCGCCTGAATGTACGGGTGCTATGGAGTAAAATCTCGCCTGAATGTAAGGGTGCTAAGGGTTCAATTTCTCCTGAACGTAAGGACACTGCCAGCTATTTGATTTGATTTGATATTACCCACATCCACAAGGTGATCTCAGGGATCCTGGTATGTTTAATGTTGTACGGACTGCCCTGTAAACAGCCTAGAGATCATTAACATGCACAGTGTTGTGAGCTGCACACAGGACCTCATTTTTATTGTCCAACTCCAATAGGACTAGGTGTTGATCCACCTACCTGGACCAAGGGGTTAGGTTTTATTCTTTAAAAACTCGAGAAATCTTTTTGACCAGCCGAAGCTTGAACCTTTTGGTTGAGAAGCCGATACCTTGCCTTTGGACTACCGATCCCCAGCGCTACATCTTAAATCTCTCTTGAATGTAAGGACGCTACGGTGTTTTACCTTTCCTAAATTTAAGGACGGTAAGGTAGTTTAGACCTCTCCAGAATGTATGAACGCCAAAGGTGAGATCTCTCCTGTATGTAATCGGCAAAGCCCTGAAACTTGCAAAACTCACCTGGTGCACATCCGTTTTGTATGCTCAGATATCACTCCCGCAACTCTGGTGACAGATACCAAGATGAGAAAAAGGGCCAGTTAGCTATTCAGGAGTTCATGTGTGTGTTACAAAAAGGTACAAATGGAGCAGGCACGCTCTCTAGACCTAGATGTTGATGTAGACAATGTAATGACACCAAGGCTTGATTTATAATTATAACAATGCTGTTTATTATACTCACAGTCTACAATCAATCGATGGGCAAAGCAAGCACAAATATATCCAATCTTATCTGGCATAAATGAGGTGGAATCGACAATACATTTCTTCTTCTACTCTCCCATCACGGGCAAGCCCAGCTATGTAAAGTGGGGAGCTAAGATATTTCTAGAATCGGAAATTGCCACATTCCAACAGCATTCTCTCACTTTCCAGGTATAAGCGAATCGATACTAGGGCACACCAAAGCAATTACGTACGCAAACTCAACAGGGGTTTTACACACACTAAAATCGATTACGTCATAAGTTTACTTTCACCAAAAATATAAGTAACTATGTGTTAAAATAAAGTCCAGAAAATTAATTTGGAAAAACATACTTCCAAATATAATTTTTTCTTACAAAATATTTTGTAGGCGAGGTAGGTAAAAACGAAATTTTGACGTAAAATTACCCTAACACTGATTGATAAGATGGCACTAAAAACCTGTATATTGGCGGCTAATCGCTAAATGTGGCAACACCGAGGTGACCTTGTTTCTGCCAATACCGATCATCGCTTTGGCCCATCACTGTGTGATGTAAGAGGCGTTGCGCGTCAGTGTGTATGTAAACACTCGCACAAGCATAGGATATAAAGGAAAAACAAAAAACTGGTCATTTTGACATCTGTTTTCACAACATTGCACATTTAAACCTAGATTTATAATCCTCTTTACATTAGTAACAATGCCAGAGCCTGTCGAAAGAGTAAGAGGGGCTGCTGCAACAAGATAAAACCATCTGAAGCGTTTGTTTTATGTTATTTTCTTTTGATTTATTTACTTGCATTTTTTCTCAAAATGTTTTTTTTTCACACTAAAATTCTATCTCCTCCGCCATTTACCAAACGATTTGTATTATATTTGGCACACAGGTTCCTCTTGTCAATATTAATAGAATGACGTTGGGTTTTTTTAATTATACATTGTTAACTTTAAGAAAATTTCTTTTTTTTTAAATAAAAATGACATTTTTGTACAGTAACGTTATATAGTATTTTCAAAATTTTGTTTTTAAAAAACTATCCAAAATATTTTTAAAAACAGACGTCGCTCTTTAGATATTGAATAGAAAAAACGATCTGCACAGGTTTTGAGTGAATATATTCATAACTAAAGGAGGAGATAGATTTTGAAAATTCTTTAAAAATCCAAGGCGGTGGCCGTTTCTATGGCAACCAAGGACACTACAAACTTTTCAATAATATAGGATGACTGTATTTTGACAGTTACTCATGTACATACTAAAAGCAAAAACCTAAACTCAAAAGCAAAAGAATCACTTCAGGGTTGATACAAATGTATATATACTTGCATTTTACAATAATCTTTTAAAAATCTGCTCATTGAAAATCTGGTATATATGTGATTTAATCAGAACAGTGATAATAAAACATATCTTTTAATGTGAGTAAAGATACTGCCGTTTCCTTATGGACTAATGCCTTTGAAAACCCCGGGGGTAATACAAGGGCTTTGAGAAATGTACAAATTTTGGGTAATTTGTCAAACAAAATTACATCATCTTTTATGAAGAAGTCTATCTAAAACGTGGATAAAAACTCACCGTCAAGAGCAAAGCCTTTCTCTCCTCTGTAAAGCAAGAGACAGAAAATTGTGATAAAAACCATACGCTTTTCACATGTTAATTTCTATGTGATGCAATGATTAGAAAGACCAAGGACGTTAATTTGTTTGCCTCACAATTTTTTTTTTTTTGTAGGATTGTCTATATTAGCTTTTTCCAGATATTTTAATACAATAAATAAAACAGACTAAAAACAAGTCAAAATTATCAATGATGCCAAGAACATTATTTCATGGAATGAGTTTCCAATAATAATACTCATAGCGAATTCAATTGAAAGACAGAATATGGACGGCAGGGCTGGAAATTCCTCTGTATAAAAATCATTTTCAAGTTGATTTTGCTTAATAATACTCATAGCAAATTCCATTGAAAGGGTAGAACATGGAGGACAGGGCTGAAAAGTTCCATACAAACATGATACATTGAGGAAAGGAAATGAAGATGGAAGCAAGAAAAGGAAAGAAAAGGAATTATTTATACAGGTGTCTGTACCTAGACTCATTGACTCGTAATTAGGGGCCGTTCTGGTCCCTCCTGTGTCTCACTAGAGGGCGCCTACAGCCGGGGTGACTTCATGGTGGTGTCCTTAGTTTGAAAGATTAAATAATAATCACTATAATAACATTATCAACAATAAAGTAATAGTAAGAATAATAACAACAGTAATTTTATTCATTTGATTTACCCACATCCATAACAATAACTAAGGTGATATCTGGGTTTTTGGTAGGATTTTATAATTTTGCCCGGACTGCGCTGTAAACAGCCAAGGGATCTTTAATGTGCACAGTGTTGTGATCTGCACATGAGACCTCCTTTATCATCCCATCTCCGATGGAACCAGTGTCGAGCCACCTACCTGGACCAGGGAGGATACATTTTACTATAAAAAAAACTCAAGGAAAATTTTTCAACCCGTTGGTGCGGCTTGAACCCACAACCTTTGGCTTGAGAGGCCAATACCTTGTCTTAGGAATATCAAGTCCCTAACAAACAACAATGATAATGATAATAATTAAATAAAAACAATAATAATAACAATGCTAACAATAATAAATGACGGCAAAATAGTAATCCTACCATAATGGAAGGAAGGTCAACTGTGTAATCATAAAAGGTTTTTAAACCAGAACTTCATAATTCAACACATGAAACCATATACTAATGAAATGCTTGAGATCACCAAATATCTTAAAGACAAAGAAACCTTCTCCATAATTAACAGAATTAACACATAAAAAAATTTTTCAGTATATAAAAAAAAAAAATAAACAAAACAAAACTTACCTCCATTTCTCAGTTTGGCGATGCGACGCGATTTCTACTTGCGTTTGACGATTTGTCTTTCTTTATCTTTTCGCACTATCGAAAAACATACAAGATGTGATATGTGCATCATTGACAAGAAAAATCCATGCATAACATGCAAGTGGTAGAAGACATATAAACAACCATCAAAGTATACCGAACAGACTTCACTGACTATGCCCTTTATAATAAAATCTGAGAACTTTATTTATCATGAAATTATGACTTGTGAAAAAGCTTCATGGAGAAAACATTGCTGTGATACTTGTCATTATTATTATTTGCTTGATGTTCTCACTCAAGGCGACAAAAAGCATTCTGTTTCATTGCGGAATCCCACCATATGCGGTTGTCTCAGAATGAATAAAAGAATGAACAGCAAGATGAAAGACAAGTGAAAAGAGTGAAAGGAAAGAAGTAGGGCCTACCAGCATCACTCAAACTGCCCAACATAGCATTCTGTGTTCAGATTTGATTGCATTTCATTCATATTCCCTACAGGCACGTTTAACAATTTGTTTTTCTAACCATTCTGTATTGCCCATGAAAACTTAATTCCTTTTTTATGTTCTTATAAGCACACTGTGGCACAATCAACATTGTCTTCGTTGGGTAAGACAGTTAACCCTTTAACGTTTAAACCAACAACAAAAACGACACGCGCAAAACTCCGCTGAAAGTTCAAAGCGACAGAAACAGACACCTGCCAATACAGGCCCACATCGTTCAAGCTGACAGAAACAAGTGACACGCCTCTTTATTGTTAGCTCTACTTGGTCGCACAAATGATGCTATTGTTCTAAATTTAGAATAGAATACAAGATTAAAGGTCAGGGCAGCTTCATGTGACCAACTGAAGGTAGTGGCACAAAAGTGCAAACCGATTCAAATTCTTGTGAACATCAGCTGGCAGGAAAGTCAGAAAAATGTAAACAAACCGAGTTGCCACAGTGGGGAGGAAGTTGAATGTACAGAGCAAGGTAGCTGCCACTTAATGTAAGTACGAACGGGTTAATAGTTAATGCTTTTTTCTCGTAACACCACTCAGGCGTAAAAATGGGTACCTGTTACAGCCAGGAGGAAAGGCCTGTGAATGACAGACAGAGTGAGTCCCTTCAAAGGAGTCGGTCACCTTGTATCTCCGGTTTTGTTTAAAGCTACAGAAGCTGGAATTATTAACTCCAGCTCTATGATGAGCCTCTAGCCTTGGCAGAGATGTTTAAAAATTTGATTTGATTTTACCCACATCCACAACTAAGGTGATCTCACAGGATTTTGGTTGGATTACTAATTTTGCCCAGATTGTCTTTTAAACAGCCAAGGATCCTTTGTAATACAAATTGTATCATCCGTCTCCGATGGGATCAGGGGTAGATTTTACTAAATAAAATAAAAACTTGAGAAAATCTGTTAACCATCGCAGTTTGAACCCACGACCTATGGGTTGAAAGGTTGTCACCTTGCCTCTAGACTACCTAGTAATCCCTTTGGTGTAGATCAGATGCATAACTTTTAATGCTATTTATAGCTTAATATTGTGTGATTTTGATGATACGTATAAAAATATTTCCAATCTTATTATTTATACAAAAGAACTTACATCGCCTTGATTCAGGAGCATAGTTCCAATCGTTGTCATTCTCATCATCTTGACCACTTTCATCACTTCCTCCATGCTTTTGATTGTTGGCAATTCTGAATAAGACGAATGGAAGGAAGTGTTTAAAATGACATTAAACTTGCTGAAATCGTTCCTTCCGCCTCACTGAATCCTTCACCTTTCTCCCCCACCATCACTTTTAATTGCATTAAAAAAATGCCAAGGTAAAAAATGTTTTCACCTCATAGCCATTACATTTTTATGCATAACTTTCAGTATCAGAAGTAAATTGTGATCCTTCAATAACAGATAAATGTGATAATAATAATAATAATAATAATAATAATAATAATAATAATAATAATAATAATAATAATAATAATAATAATAATAATAATAATAATAATAATAATAATAATAATAATAATAATAATAATAATAAAAAATAATAATTTAACATAATAATCAAAAAAGTTTCAAAGCTTTACAATACAAATGTGATGAAAACATTTATCTAGAATGGGGGAAAAAATAATAAAAGGAGAAAATGGATGAAGAAGAGTTAAAAATGAACAAAATATTGGGATAGGAAATGTACATGGACTCGTGTGAACAAGAACTGTTAAAAATATCAGACACAGCGGTGTTGAAGAAATTAACTCTCTCATTACCATCCATATTTTAGGTATTTTATACAATTTCACACATGCAAACCCAGTTTTCACCCTGAAGCACAAAACAAACCCAAACATGCCATATACCATTTTGTTCAGGAATGTAAGGTGTTTCAAAATAATATGAGTTTTATTATTAACAAATTGCATTTTCAACATTAAAAATAAGTAAAAATTTATAAAAAAGTTTGAAAAATTGAAAATCTCAATGACATGAAGGAAACAAAATATATATTCACAAGTATAGACAAAATAAGTCCAATGTCTCATTGCCATATAAATGGTACAATTTTCTGCAAAGTTTGAACAAAATTACTTTACTTTTAAGAAAATGATGACAAAATGCATGGAATGAGTAATTATCGGATGAAAATGGTGAAATTGACAAAAACATTTTTTTATATAGATAGCAGGTTAGAAAGGGCACCTAATACAATAAAAAATGCAGCCCATTTCTGTATAATGCTATTGTGTACAAATGTAACCTTATTTTTTAAATAATATCAAAATTTTTAATAAATTTGATGATACGGTGATAAAAGATTTTAAAATTAAATTGTGAAATGCAGAAATAATATTGAAGAAAACAAAATTCAATAGCCATTGAACTTGAAATGATAAATATAACTAGCTTTTCTTATAACTTATACATTGTACATATTGCTGTTTTACTCTGTCCAAACACAAACAACATTCACATCACCATTGCATAATGCATGTGGAAGTGGGAGACCTGTCAAGTTGTCAATAAAAAATCATTACCGGTGTCTTTTATGATAAAAAATGCTACTTGTGTGAAAGAACACTTTTACAAAGAAAATAGATGTATAAGAAATGAATAAAACAAATAAAAAGACATCTATTTATGTCAAATACATTTCATATCAAACAGGAGGAAACAGACAAACAGATTTTGACATTGAAAAATAAAATCCCTTATAATAATGATATCATTACTCATAACACAATATACTCATATCTATTTAATTCTAAACAATCTAAACTATGAATGCTCTAATAGCAAACAATTTCTATTTGGGATGAAACAGAAATGACTGTCACAAGTAAGACATTTAACTCTAGACTTTCTTTCTACTCGTTCTAGGAGCCAACAACGTTTACAATTTTTCTAAACATGTGTTTTCTTTTCTATTTGTTTCCTTGTTTTTTTTCTTTTCTATACTCTTCTATTCCAGCTAAGTCTCTAATTAATTCTATAGTGAAGTCTAACTAACTGTAACCAGGAGGTCTTTCTAATTTCCTTATAGTTGGATTGTCTTTCCTAAATTGCTGAAATAAAATTAAAAAATTAACCCTAGCTATGTTTAAAGAATGGTAAAAAATAGTCTCCCAAAATTTCACTGTTCTACAAATAACTTTGTTTTTCCCTATCATCTGATCTGATCTAACCACATCACCCATGTACCTATTATAATCATGAACCAACCTAGACTGTCTAACTTGAAGCTGCCTAAATTTGTGGAAGACAAACAATCGACAAATACATCATCAACACAACAAAACAGCACAGTCCCTCTCTGTCGATCGGCTTCCATCTTTTGAACACGGCGGCAAGCAGTGATGGTCCTTTCAATTCTGCATGTTCTATTTGTCCAATGGCAGATCAAATCAAGGATTGCCTCCGTAAAAAAAAAAAAGAGAGAGAAATGACCTTGTTGGAACAAAAAATTGTAAAACAAATTATATTTCAAAAGCTGCAAGAATTGAAATTTATGCAGACTGAGAAAGAGAGAGAGAGAGAGAGAGAGAGAGAGAGAGAGAGAGAGAGAGAGAGAGAAGAGAGAGAGAGAGAGAGAGAGAGAGAGAGAGAGAGTGAGAGTAAGAGAAAAGCCAGACAGTCAAAGTCAAGTTTCATCAAGGCCCTTATGGCCCATAGAGCCTAAGCTTATCCCAGTTTCTGCAGTGTAGATGATAATAATCACTTTCTGGACAGGCCGCTAGTCTGACACAAATTTTTACTCTCAAACCGTTACTGGCATCCATTTGCCCTTGGGTCGGGTGGGGTAAATGTGTGTCACATGACTTTTTCAAGGAATACAATGTCAGATCTAGCATTGATAGGATACGGACCCTGTGTCTCATGATCCCAAACCAGGCTCCCTAACCATTATACCACAGACAGACAGAAAGACGAATAAATAAACATAATGATCCTAACAAATGGTCATCCTGACAGGAAGTAACAAGTTAATATTTATACATATATGTATAGATATGTTTAGTACAATGACAATGACATGTAAAACGGTAGGTTTCATTTTACCTGCAGACATGAAGTTTTAGCAACTACTCCGTGTCCACTGCCCTTCTGATGAAAGCTCCTTGATTTCAGGAGGGCTCACAGGACGGGAATGGGCTGGCTCATATTGCGGTCCATATCCTCATAGGACCCTTCAACTTCAGGTTCATTGTCATTTTCCATCTTGTAAAATAAAGCAAAAACACAAATTATATCAAAACATTGTAACAGGACTGTGCAGTATGAATATATTCCTCCAAATATGCCATTATGATATAATATGGAACATAACCAATAAATCAAAAATTCATATAATAAACAAAGTGACACACCCACTTCTTTCATCAGCTGGTGACCTAGATTCCTATCCGTCTTAGAATAATCGACATATCTAGACTTCATCAACTGCATACATAAATCGTTAAAAAGTGATAATATATATTACAAGAAAATAGGGTCAAATTAGCACTAAACGTCACTGGAGAGAAAAAAAATGCATAATTTGTACCATTCATCTATAATCCGTAAGAACACACACACAGTTACAACACATACCGTTTGGTCAGCACTGATTCTAGCGCCGTTTCTTCATCTTCCAGGTCACTTGATGAGTCAACATCTCCCCATTCGGTACCAGAATCACTCACATAAAGATTTGAGTGATCAAAGTCTGCTGTTGACATGCTTTTTAGCATTATTGTTGTGGAATTGTAAGCGGTTCGTAGTGGAATTGTAAGCGGGGTCGAATTCAGCAAGTGACAAAAAGTCGAAAATTTAAAATGGCGGCAATCAATCGAAGGACACGATAAAGGTGAAATTCAGTGTAATTTTTAACTACATTTTCCTAATAAAAGTAACATTCTATTTTTCGTAACATTATTGTTACTCTTTTTACGGCATAAAAACAAAAATTACTTAAATTGTAAAAGTATTTGTGCTTGAAAATTGTGTCTAGAGTTAGGTCTAATGTATCATAACGATCATCTAATGTATCGCAACGATCGCTACAATTTTTCCATAGTTGGTATGAGAGAGTTAAATTAGCTAATTGTAAACATTTGCAAGAAGTAACATAAATAAAATAAAATGGTGAATCTGATCTATAAAATATATTGTAATATTGGATCATTAGGAATATGCCTGGTTAAAGAGGGCAGCCTTCAGATTTCTTTTGAATGATGTATAAGACTTATTATTTCTTACTTCATAAGTGAGATTTTCCATAATTTGGGGCCTTGAAAGTTAATAGACTTTTCATCGTAATTTTTTAGTTAAGCTTGTGGAGGCATTAGTGAAAGCGTATTTTTTTTATCTCAGGGGGCATTTGAGTTCATAAACATGCAATAAATCAGTTAAATAAGACAGTTTGACTCATTTATGATCAAAAGGACACACTCAAAGACCGGTGGTTTTTGACCTTCTTGGAGGTACTGAACCCCGCAAGTTTCAAATGTGCATTCACCAAACCCTCCGTAATCGGAAAAATAAAATATAATGCACACAGAGTGTGTGTGTCATGACCTCTGCTGAAACCCTGAGACAGACTCACCGATTGAACTCAGGTTAAGAGCCACTGAACTAGATTTGAGGAGTGGAAAAAGCTCACATGGCTGATGTCCAAAATTTTCTGAGATAGATTGGCAAACAAATGAGTGCATACCTTCTGCTGGCAATACGAGAAGAATTTCTTCCCATCCCCATGCACTTTTCCAGATGAGGCGCGAACCTTGAAGCTGCCAGATGGCGCTGACAGTTGGGGCAAACGCACTCGTAGCTCTTTTGGAAGGCATCTGTCCAAGGACATCTACACCTGGCCTTTCGACAATGGCTGAGAAATGAGAAATGCAAAACCATTGTGTCATATATGAAAATAGTGATGGGTGGGCACAGAACGTTTCAGTTCGACATCTTGCAAAGATTTTCTTTTTTTCAGAATTAAATCTTTGCATAGCATAATGGGTATATAACTGTGTCCAAAAAGAGAGTGAATTCAATTTTATCACTGCCGATAACGTTATGCAACAACATTTCTATCAGAACAATTGATTTCAAATTAATCACTGTTGATAATATTATGCAGTAAAATTTTAATCAGAGCAAATGATTTCAAATTTATCACTGTTGATAACATTATGCAGTAACATTTCTGAGCAAATGACTTCAAATTTATCACCTTGTATACAACATTCTCTATGAGGGCAAGTGATTTATGAAGTAAAGAGATTTAAAACATTCTTTAAAAAAGCAGAACAACAAATTTTTGGGTTCACTTACCATAATCTGTATCTGATCTGTTGGGGGGGGGGGGGGGGGGGGGGGGGGATGAGAAAACATTTAATGAATGTTTTTTAAATGGTTTTAACGCTAGTGAAAAGCAAGTTTTAAAATTAAATTTCTTGTTATTTCTGAGTATGTTCAATTTATGTGGCAGAAAAGGTTCATTGTTCACATAGAAAATAGAATCTTTCTCTGATAAGTTTTATAAATTTTTACAAACACATTGCTCTAACGAAGAAAAAAAAATCTACTTTAATGTTTTCTATTTTAGATAAAAATGTATGTCTTCTTTTTTCTTATTCTTTAAATATTTTGGATCAATAAAGGGTAAATACATATTAATGTGTTCATTTTATCCATTCTCATTAGAACCTCATAAAGACTGAATTATGGTCAGATGAAATTCAGAGACATTTGCAATTATCAGTGTTTGCTGAAAATTGTCTGTGTAAATAAAGACTCAACTAGTTGACTGCAGTATTTGAATGAGGAAATACTTTCCAAACAGCTGGAATGTATCTCAAAATACTTCTGTAAACTTCTGTTTGCAAAATATGGTTGACAATCTCAGTCTTCTCATGACAGTGCGTGAAAGATTTCTCAGGCATGAATTATGAATGCTCTTAATTTACTTCTGTATTAATCAATATTTTTTAAACCTAAAAAAATCTTCAAAAATTAAAACAAAAAATATTGAAACAAATCTATTCAAATGATTTCTCAAACAAAATCGATGTAAAGATAATCTCTAAAAAAAATTCACATTGATCTAATAATCCTCTGCAGAAGCCTGAGAAGTACAACCATTGGTCAATCTTTTATATTATGTTAAGTAAAAGGTTAATTCAGTGCCAAAAAAATCACTTACGGGTCATCAAAACCATTCAGAAACATAGAGCCAACTTTACAGGAAGCGATGAATCTCAAAACAAAGACCAAGTAAAACTTCATCTACGAGTTCTTCCATGATGCTGTGTAAAGTTTCCTTGAAAGCAAAGAAAATTTGATAATGAAAGATTGAATGCCTGTGATTTGGTAACATTAATCAATAGAAATAATCAGAATAGTTTAATGACGATAATGATAACAATGATGATAATGATCAAAATTTTGCTTGGTATAGAAAGTAACGTTATCCCTCTGTAGTTACTGCATTGGCTTTAATATCCTTTCTTTGGAAGCTTTCTGAGGTGGCCTTCCTTCCAGTCTTCAGGAAATTATTCTGTGGTCCAAATCTTCTGATGAAGCTATTTTTAATACTTCTGGTTGGATATTTTTTCACCTTCGGATAGTGTCTGCAATTTCGTTTCTTTTTGGACATTTGCTATCTATATCAAGATCTGTTGTGGCTGGTGGTATTACTAGTGGCCATTCAGGAGGTGGCCTGTTGAGCAGTTCTTGAAAGCGTTCTGCCCATCGGTTAAGTTGTTCCTTTTCCCTTGTAAACTTTTCCCATGTTTGTCCTTCACTGGTAATTTTGGCCTGCTGTACTTGCCACATAATTTTTCTGTTGCTTCATTTATGATAAATACTGCTCATGCTACCTGTTGTCACTACTTGCTGACATCCTTTCTGTTATCTTCTCCATGAACATTTGTTTGTCTTCTCATAATACACTACATGAACACTCTACCGGGGGCGTCAACATCTCCCAAGACTTGTGGTTGATTCATTTCTCTACTTGATGTTTCTATAGCTGGAGAATATTTTCTGGGATAGGGATGCTGACCCTATGCTCAACCCCAAATCTGGAGGACCAAATGACTCTTCGGGAGTCATGACCTAACTCGCCGTAGAAGTCCCCTTTTATGACACACTAGTATCATGTCAGCCCTATTCTTCTCAGTGCTGGGGTCTGTGCGACAATCTTTCTGAGTCATCCAGGATACAAAGAATATACTAAAAAAAGACAATTAGGGTCTGTCTGGTACCAGAGATTTATAAAACTAGAGGCACTCCTTAAGAAGTGATGTCCCGTTTGACCCAGAAATGAATGTAACTTTTTAAAAAGTGGTTAGGTGGTGTTTAATTTTTATGCCAAATAGTGTTAACTATCAGATATAAGTAAGTATTTTAATAAATAAGCATTAAAGTGTCTATTTTATCTTAGGACTTTTATTGACGAAGACCCCCCCTCCCCTGAAACCCCCCTCTTTGTTTTTAAGTAGATTCTCGCATAATCAGGAGGAGATCCCCATGAACACCCCCCCTCCTCTCCTTGGGGAAAATATTTGGCGAGGTAATCCTATCTAGTATCTGGCCAACCATTCCTGGGTCAAACAGGACATCTAAGGAGAACTAAAATAGACCCCCTGTTATTATTGACATGATAATGAATGAGATTAAATCGTGTATCCAATGATAAAGTCTAAAAATCTAGATCAACATTCTATATATCAAGATCGAGATCTAGGCCTGGACATCGATTCTCCTGATGTAAACAAGAGGGTAGATCTAGATTATTCTAGATCTACTTTCGACTTACTCGCACGTCTGGATCCAAAGGCAATTCGCCCGATGATACGTCGGCTTCAACCATCGTTATCCTTGTTTCTGCAAGCTCTAGAGCTAGATCTAGGTCAGCCCCAGGTCAAATTGGATTAATCTAGATCTAGATCTAGATTTGTTGACTATACACAAATCTCTAGAGCTAGGCTAACTCTGGCTCCTGGTTCTAGATCTAGTCTCGAGATAGATCTGTAGAATCTATAAATCAAGGCAAGGTTCAAACGACATCTAAGATTTCAATTTTTAACTTTAAAAGCATTATATTGGACCCACGCCTATTTTGTCTCAAATCTACTTTGATCTTGTTCAGAGCAACTGGTCTTCATACCAGAATTTAGGCCAAAGCAAGTAAGCAATAAACCAATAACAATAACCCATCAGATGGCCTCAGGAGCTCATGACAATGCATGTGAAAGTAACGTCCCTTCCTTCCTATTTGCCCACTTTCAATGGAGCTTTTACCATATCGTGAGTTAAGCGTCCGGAAGTTCTAGAAGGGCGGCTACCAGTATAAATACCACACCGAAATGACTGAGCTATATACATAATACAAAGGAGCCCCGTAATAAATAAGAGACAAAATAAATAGTGTAGGCGTGGGTCCAATATAATGCTTAAAAATTGAAGTCTTAAATGTCGTCTAAACTTTGTCTTGATTTATGAACAGATCTAGATCTAGATATTTCTATATCCAGACTAGATTATTGTCACTCATTGTCGTTTTTCACCTTTGAGCTATATCATATCATATCTTTTTCAGAGGCGATGTAGGTCATTTGACCTTTAAATGCACCATACATCTCAAAATAAGCATGGCGTTTTAAAAATGAATGAACATATAGTAATCAATAAGAACAATGCACATTCATTCATCATACAAATATTTTAAATCATAGAGCTCCATGTCAATTGCATTTTAACAGAATTAATACTGTTTTCATTTTTATACACGTAGCTTGGGTTAAATTTTGCATTCTTTTGGATGCTGGTGAAAGAGACGATCGTCTTCCTCTCCATTTGATAGCTTGATGAAGGAATGATCGTCAATAAAAACGAATTGCTTCCTTCGCATCAGTAACTCCTATCCTAGCTATATTTCTGTCAGCTGATATTATTATTTATAATTATTAAAAACTTAAATTTGAAAACTGTCGTTTAACCATCACGTTTTTCCACCAAAGCACAGCTGACAAATGCCAACAAATCTAATATTTTGGTCTTAAAGCTTATACTTAATCATTTGAAATTGGTAAAATAGGCAATGTTTAATAGTTTAGGTAAAAGTAAGTTTGACAATAGGGATACAATGGTTAATATGAAATAGGCCTAACTGAAAAACATGCTGCATGGTACAAATAAAGGGGAGGGGCAATTTCCATCAAACATTAATGTTCTCCATAACTCCATACATCATGTGAAGTGTGGACATTGGGCATGACAGTAGAAAAAGCAAAAATTCAATTGAGTTAAAGTGATATAGAAGACTACTAAAGGTGTCACAGGCTCAAGAGAGAGAGAGATAGAGAGAGAGAGAGAGAGAGAGAGAGAGAGAGAGAGAGAGAGAGAGAGAGAGAGAGAGAGAGAGAGAGAGAGAGAGAGAGAGAGAGAGAGAGAGAGAGAGAGAGAGAGAGAGAGAGAGAGAGAGAGAGAAAGACCTGATAAAGAGACGTGATAAAGAGACGGGGCAAGGCAATACTAATGTTGCAATTTGAATTTTTTTCAAATAAAGATGGTTTGTATTCTGTATCCCTGCACAAGTGCAGACTCACCAACTGTACATCATTTATTTATCCTCAGCAGACCATTTCATTCAAAGTCCTTCTCACCTCCTGGGGAGGGGGGAGCATACAGTGGGCATACAGCAGTCTGTTAGGCGTTTCATACTCACACTCTGACAACATCTTTCTCTATACATTGCTGGATACTTATTCACATCTGAGTTAAGTGATGAAATAAGAGTAAAATACATTTCTTTCTCAGAGTACAACGTTGTGAAAAAATACATGCACCAGCCATGAGATTTGAACCAATGTCGGCGTGTTTACAAATTTGCAACACGGCGGTTTTACTACAATGCCTCTAAATTACAATCACTAATTGTGCTGCATTTTGCTGTTTAGGGCATGAGAATGACAACTACCACATTGGCTGACGAGGCCATGTGACACATAAAATAAGTCGCTGCAAGCGCCATAACATCAAAGGTTGTCTATAAGCTTTGTTAATATTAGACGGACAGCAATGACAGAGATGTCACACCTATGTGGTCACTTGAGTTAAATTTAGACTAACAATGTCTGTGATGTCGAGTAAAATGAGTGTTGTTATTGCCCTTTTCATCTGTTTTGTGTTTGTTTTCTGCTGTGCATCTTTTTGTGACTTTAATTTTTTCCCCGTTTCCTTTTATTTGTTTGCTTTTCCTGATCGGTTCATTTGATTTGTTTCATTATCTATTTCGTTTGGGCGACCGGTATCCTTCTGATCCTATGCACCTCTTTTTTCCAGGAAGTCAAAATGCTTGCCAACTCGGGTTTCAATATTGATTCGACACCGTAAAACTAAATGAGCGACTGAGATTACGGTCAGTTTGATGCCTGTATAGGCATTTAGGCACCGGGGCCTATAAATAAGATAAGAATTGTAAAAGAGATTTAAACAAAAGATAAGATAATAAAATAATTAACTTCAAAAACAGCCATTATATACGGTGATAATATAAAATAGTTAGATTAGGCTCTATGTGATCCACAGTCAGCAAATGTCTAAGCATCAGAAATCAGTAGGCTAATACATGAATACATGTATTATTGTGTATATATAATGTATCCTAAGGCCTATAAATCTAGATCTAGACCTAGATCTAGATTCAAATTCAGAGATTCATGTATTCATGATGAATGATGATGTAAAGCTTCATTAAGAAAATCTAAATTTACATCTTATCTAGCTACCGAAGTGTGGAAAATAATATTTTAAAATTAGAGCCTAGGAAAACTGACATCAGTTAGAAAATAAAATAATAATATAAAAGTACTTCGATCATTAACATTGTTACATGATGTAAATTCATTATGAATGCGTGGTTTTTAAAGTTAACATTTTTTTATTATGAAAAGAAAAGAAATCACAAATAAAAAAGATCTTTAGTTGCAGATTTGGGGCAAAGACACTAAGAGGAAGCCGGATAGATGTGTGGTCTGCAGAAATAGTTGTAACTTTTGACTGTTAACCTCATCGTGAACTTGCTTTCACCTCTGGACTGAAGTCTGACAACTGACAGTGATAGTAAGTTGTGAGAATGGTGAGTTTATTGTAAGAATTTAAATGACCACCGCTCTTTCTCTTCATTTCAGATTAGATCTTAAGATTTTAAAACAAAAAAAAAGTGCACTATTGACCCAGAATCTTGAGCTAGATAAATCTAATCTACCACATTTGTTCAGAGAATTTGTAATATTGTTGGCTTTTTGTTTCATTTCAAGATCTTAGATTTTATCTTAATCTCACAATCTTTAATTTTAGCCTTAATATACTAGATTCTAGATCTGATCTAAAGAGATCTAGATTCTACATGCAATACAGTATCTGTATTGTAATATCGATTAAAATTAATCTGCAGTAAAGATCTCACTTTGCTACAAAAAGGCTAGATTCTATATCTAACTGTGTGTGTGGGAAGGATGTCAGAGGGGGATTTGAGAATGGTGGTCCAGGAGTAGGATGGAGGAGAGGGGGAGGCTGTCTCTGGTTCTAGAGATGGGAGGCCAGCCTGGACTTGAAGCAGTCCAATGACTCAGTCGTAACAACCTCCTTACAACATTATTGCTCTATACCAGCAATTTGTAGTGCAGCACAGTTGTTAGAAGGATAATTCACGGGATATAAGTGGATTTTAACTCATAGACTACACAAGGTCTGACACGAGATTATGGCATGGGTACCCAATAAAGAAGGGTGGTTTAAAAAATTTGTCTCTTATATTTGTTATTGTTTCTCTTCATTTTTAAAACACAATGAGTGTTCTAAGAGATCAAACTTTATATTGGCACCAATGAAAATCGGCTATGTGTCGTAAGTTTGTCTGAATGGGGATGAGTGAAAGGGTGAAATTGAGAAGCTAAAAATCTTGTTGGGATGGAGACACCATTCACACAATACACTAGTTCCATCAATAAATAGATGAAAACATTGATTGGCAAATGATGAAGCGAGTAAACTGATCGAAAACAATGTGGCCTATGTTGTTTCTGACTTATAGATCAACCTGTACTAGTGGTAGTAGTTGTTTTGTACGCTTGCAAAGAAAAATGGGTTTAGTGGGCTTGCACTGGCAGGAGTAAAAAAAATCATAACAAATCAACCGTTCATGCTAACAAGCTTGTTTTGGTTGGAAACAAATAGAATATTAAGCCTAGAAGATGCTCCTGACTGCAATCGCTTATCGCGCGATCTTTCTATATTAATGGCGAGGGCAACATTATGATCGCACATGTGCAACAATTGTACTATGACATAAGTGTAGTGTGATCGCACCTGTGCGACAATGGTAGTCTATGAGTTAAAAGTTGGGGTAAAGAAAAAAAGTTGGTTTCAGTGGAAGGCGTTCCACAGCCAGGTTCAACCATTATTTTAAAACATCTATCACCATCTCTGACCCCAGAACTCCCCCCCCTCCTATCTTTTCACGGTCATTGGTGAGCCCTATTAGTGTTATTTAAATCGAGATTGCGACACTGTGAACAATAATTTGTTGATGAATTCCATACTTATTTGTATGATTACTTTGAGGAATGTGAAGAGGCTTTGTCACAATTTGGACAGAGATCATTTTCAGCTCACAGAGAGAGCATGAGAGAAGCAGACATAACGAGAGAATGGCAGACAGTAAGGGAGTGTATGTTAGTCCCATAGTACTGATTAAGAGCTACAGAGAGAGAGAGCATGCTTTTTTGAGTGTGCCATGGCGAGAGTGAATTGTGTGTGTTCAAATTGTAAAATGAAGACAGCTATGTCCATTTTTCTTTAGATTGATACCATCCATGTTAACATCAGAAGAAAATGTATTGCCTCTGGTCTTGGTTCTAGACCTATACCTACTAGTTATCTTTATTATTTAAAGTGCTTCTTGATATAAGTCAAAGCACTAATAATGGTAACAACTTCGCAGCTCTGCCGGTGACAACTGACGATTGTCGACCATCACCACTGGATGATAAACACCAGAGATAGATCTGTCAGTGACAATTGAATGATCACCAAACATCCAAACGCTGATAACCACCAGAAATGCAACTAATGACTTGCAAATTACCATCATATTTTTCTGTAGTATTTGATCGACTTGCTGATTACCATCAGATTTTTCTGTTGTAATTGACACTACCTGTTTCATGACTGTATGAAATGGGTTAGGGTCTTTGGACCAATCTGACGCCATGTGAGACTCAAGACAACAAACACAAGTAGTTTAAATACATGTCAATGACAATGGACAGTGTGACATATGGGACTGACACCAAGGGATTGATTCCAAGGTGTTGTGACTTTCGTTTACTTAAAATATTGATCATATTTCTAAATGTGAGATTCAATAGAATTATCCAATTTGTATAATAATTTATAATACACTGCATAGATGCTGTATAAAAACAGATTTACCTTCGGGAGAACTCCCATAGCCAGGCACACAGCATGATTTTCGTTGGGATGAGCTGCCAGAGGGACCACACCTTGCTTCGGATGGAGGGGAAGGGGTTCAGGGTCAGGAATGGTGATAGTACCTGACTATGGTAGCCCTTCATTACCTTTCATATATATATGTATAGTAACATTTTCACAGTCATTACATATCTTGCATAAATAATAATAATAATATAATAATGATACTGTAAATTTCTATTGTTCACTCATCCCTACAAGGGTAAGGCTCTAGGTGCATGTAGATATAGATATATATAACTTTGATTTAGACATGAAAAGATTGATAGATTTATTTTTTTTTAAATTTTATTTGCAGCAAAGGGAGTTTTGAAAGGTAAGGTTTTGAAGACATTCAACATTAGGAATACAGTGACCATGTCAACTCTTGTAAATGATTACCGCCTGGACGTGTCAGACGATTTAGATGTGCAACGTGTTACTTTCCAGGAATCTCATTTGATGATTTTGACAGGGAAGGTAGAGACAATTATTTCAACCCTGTTTTAAAAATATATAAAAACTATATTATCATGTTTAGATAAAGAATTATGATATTTCAATGATATAATACTTTATGATATTATGAAAATAAGATACTTTAAATAATATATTCGTTGCCTTTGATAATATTTGCTGTATTTTTTGTTTTATATAGGTACTGGTATGAAATTATATACGTTACTATAACTATAAGGTTAAGTTGTAATGAATGACAAGGTATGAAATATTTTGTTAATCAATTATTTGGCACACTAACCTTTGTATTATTCTTATATGAATTTTTATTTCCTTGTTTCCTTGTTTCCTAATATATAAACACGGAATCTCTTCAATGATGCTTTTGCAATTTTTTATGTTACTATCAGTCAAACGTTCTTACTTCATTTCTTTCTTCATTGCAGGCAACATATGCCCATGGAAAATTTGTCGAATGTTTGAGGCAGGCAGAATGGTTTCATTTCTTCAAGGCAACTTTTTTGAACTACCTTGATTTGTATGACAAAAATCACACCTTCTTTGTTCTGGGTGGAAACTATTACTTTGATACATGTTTGTGGGATGTTCCTCGTAAAATCAATACTTTCCATACAAGGTGAAATATGTTTTCTTTTCAAGCTTCATGAACAATTATTTATATCTTATAAGGATATATTAATATTACCTGTCATATCCTCCCTGATGTTTTGTTACTGTTAAACATGCCCTTTAATGGGAAAAGATTGTGTAGTCATGTTGTTGAATGTGATGGTTATCTATAATGATTAACTTACTGTTGAATAATAGATAAATGGAAAAATTATTTTAAAATGTGGTACTTTTTTTGTGTCCTGTCCACACCAAGAATTCTGCTCTTCGCATCTGGCTGGGTTCAAGTGTTGTATCTGTGGACTACCATCATCCTGAAATGTTTGTGTCAGCGAAAATGTAATTTATCATAAAAGACACTTTTATTCAAGATTAATTCACTTAGTCTTCAGAAGACTGTCTTTAAGATGGAGATATAACAACTTCTGAATTATGAACTTATGACTTATGGATTATGTCCAGATAAATTCTCTGAACATGACACTAACATCAGTATTATTTTAGCGATCAAGCACACTTACACTCATTTCCACCATCAACATTGAGACACTGAAACAACATCCCCATTGATATATAAGAAAGTCACATGATTTTAACTTCAAGATTAGGCTCAACAAAGTGGGCCTCATGTTCAAAACTGTGGAGTCTTCAGGATGAAGTTACAGCTTTAGAAGAAAGAAGAAGTTTTTCATCCTGCTATTTCAGTATTCTTTACACATGATTCATTGGAACAGACAGAGATAAATGTATGTGTGTAATTGCGTGCAAGTGTGTGTTGTCTGTCAGAGTCTGTCTCTGTGCGTTAAAGAATTACAGTAGTTAACCCTTTCGCTGCCCTGGAGACAAAAGCATAACAGTGCCGTGGAAAATTTGACGGTTTACCTTCTGAAGGGATGTTATTCAAACATTGTGCAATTGTTTATGCGGTTATGTCCCTTAGTCCAGTCTACAAAGCTATTGAAACACATCTTGTCATAAACCCAACAATTCTGTAGGCCCATGACATGTAGCATGCACAAACTAGCCTGTAGAATTGACGAGGACATTGCAGCGAAAGGGTTGATTTAAGAAATAATGTTTACGGGAACATCATGCATTAGATTTGAGATACCGTGGAACCTCTCTCCAATCGGAAACTCTCGGTGGATTGTAAAATTGTCCCAATTTGCTGAGTTTCCAAATTTGCCGGGATCTAGGGATTTTGTTTTCCCCTAGCAAATTGAGGTACCTACGCCCTTCTGTGAGTGATAAAATGCAGAATTAAACAAACAAGCAGGCACAAGACCAGTTGATCAAAACAAAGATAGCATTCATCAGAGATGTCACTCACAGTCGATCTTTGTTGAACAGTAGATAGATAAGACACGTAATCAAGAAGGCATGGGGGAATCGTTAAATCTCCTCACGTGTCCACTCTTCTAATTGGCGGGTTAGGCGGCAATAAAAGATTATGACAGTGCACAAGTTTGCTTTCTAAGCGCCACCCCGTGTCAACACCGCACTGTATTGTTAGGTGGACAAGCAAGGACTGACTCGACACCTGCTTTCACACCTTCGTAATGGATATCTGGTGTGTATGGCTTATGGTCGTCGTGAACTGGCACTTGCCACATGGAGTACATATTATGTAATGTATAACACATATAGCACTAACGCATTTGTAATAATCAATGTTTTGCTAACATGAAAACCAATCTTGGATAACAATTACGTGTTGGAATAAATAAATATAAGGTGAAATGGTGATGAGAATAAATGCAAGCCCGCAAAAAAATTGTCCTGATATAGTGATAAGCTGGGGACCTTTCCCGTTTGGAGAGGTAAATATATAGAAAAATTCTGTTCCCTGAGATTTCTTCCCAAGTGGTCAGGTTTCCCAATTCCCCGGTTCCCGATTAAAGAGGTTCCAGTGTACTGTTTGACATTGCTTTGTTATTATTTTATGGGGTTTTCTTTTTATTCATTCAACATAGATACAAACAGAACTGATTGATGTTGGTCAAACATCTATGACAGTACGTCAGATATTGGTCAACACCCTGGACAACAAAGAGATAGCTACATTTTACATGAAATTTGTGTATATTGATATTTCCCAAAGACGCCCCACAGACTTACCGTATTGGCACCGTGTCAAATTTAGGAAATCTGAAGCTGAGGAAAGGGTTAGAATACAAACAGATGTCCACAGCATACCAGAAAATGCTTTTAAGGTGTGTTTTTGTTCTGTACTTTATTGCTTCATTCTGTTTCACCAATTTGTATTTCTTTGTACATTGTTTAATTCAGACAGAGAAAGAAGAGAGAGCCAGACAGACAGACAGAAAGAGAGAATGGGAGGGAGGGTGGAAGGGAATTTTATTCCATATCTTCCTACACATTAACTTGTATGTAGATCTAGCACAAAAACAAAGGACAAGCTAATGATACCATCTACAGTGAAATTTTATGGACAGTCCTTTCTTTTTCTGAAAGTGGACACTTGCTGTGCAAGCCTAGTTGTATAATTTATCGTCTCACTTCATCCATGAGGTCTTGTAGGGCAAAAAGGGGCAAGGGCATGTACTTTCATACTCATAGTCGTGCACACATGATTGATATTATGCTCAATATCATAGTTCCCACCAAGTCTTGGGGATTTTAGTTGGAGCATTTTGGTGATGGCAGCTGTGATACTACCGTTAACAGATGCACTGCAACAATTCTATGGGACTAAACTACAAATTGTTAAGACCCCGGCCTCACACGCTTCGGTCTTCCTATCAGTGACTTAATCCTCTTGTACTGTTGTTGGCATTGGAAGGATTGACAAGCTATCTCATAATGCTGTGGGCCTAGAAAATCTGCACTCTTCACTGGATTAACCTATAGCCTATGCTTAACAATAAGTGGGACGTCGATGGCTGCGTGGTTAGGCTGCCGGACTGGGGATCATGAGGATCCCGGGGTTCAAATCCTGGCAAAGCCAGGCCCGTTGTTGTGTTCATTGGGAAAGACACTTAACACGCACTTCCCCCACTCGACCCAGATGCAAAATAGGTAAAATGGGTACAAGCACTAGCTTTGGGGTAAAAACCTGCAATCAGATTAGTGTCCTGTTCAGGAGGTGATTATTATCACCTGTTCACTTCACACTATAGAAACCGGGATAATCTCCAGCTCTATGGGCCATAATGACATGGAAGGAACTTTACTGATTTTTACTTACAACAATGAGTATAAAATTTAGTTTTCTCAATGTTGGAAGGAAATTCCTTGTTGATCCTGAGTAAAGTGTGTTTGCTTGCAGACAAAATTTTGACAGTCGTTCTCAAAGTCCTAATTGCAATGTGAAGAGCTTCAGCTGTTGCTTTATTTAATCATAATAATATACAATTAAATGCAGAACCTTTTTAAACAAACAAAAATGTACACTGATTTTACGTGTTTTATACATCTTTTAGTTGTGGCAATAAAGAGATTGACTTTTGAGAAATTTATTGTTTGTATCTGCTCATTAATATCATTTTGAAAATATCTTTTTCTGAGTTAAAATGTATGAAAAGAATAATATCTTCGTTTTATTTAAAGAAAACTTCTGATTTTTTATAACAACAATGATACAATGGTGTTGCAGACAAAAAAAAATGAATGTATGAATTATCAAAATTGTTGTCTTCCTCATCATTCATTGATGTAATTAGATCAGAACAATTTTAATTTTAACACTATCTTTCCACAGAATGAAGCCATTATAGCTGCCAGTGATATAGATTTAAATAAACACACAAATCATGCCAGCTATATCAGGTAACTATTTTGTGTTAAAGCTTTTTTTGCTAAAGTCAAATGACTTTTTCCTTCTTCTTTTTACTTCCCCATGTTATTTCTAAATTCCCCATATTATTTCTAAATTGAAGGGGTCATTTCAATAGTGTGGCTTAGTTACAATTATGTCATTTAGAGAAAATACTAAAAATCATGGACTTTGGCAACATTGGCTTTGGGAATTCCAAATTTTAAACGGCTGTAAACATAATGTATTTTCATCATATCATTTTCACACTTTTCAGGAAGCATTTCCATTTGTTCCCTAGGATTATCTCTCTGTCTTGTTTTTGCACGAAAATGGATACAGGCACACTATTGAACTGACATGGGCCCAAATCCACGAAATGTGTTTTTTGGCTTAGTGAACTGCAAATTTGCACACCTTCCTCCATAGCAACCTGTTTGGCTTAGTTGAATACTCGCTGAGCAAACTTTGTGAAGTCAACTCACTCATGGTAATTTTCTAACATTGTTCTTTGCATCTACGAATAGATGGCTTTCCAACAAACCTGTTTTTGTTTTGGTTCCATATCTCAAGTCGACTTGATCATGTCGGACATTCCTGTACTATTTTATGGACTGGGGTTAGCTGGGTTTGATTTGGAATGGGGTTTGGGGAGGGGTTACTCTTTCCTCTATTTTTTGGAAATTGAAATAATGATTTTCTTGTTCCCGCTCATGTTTTTTTCAATTTACATCTTTGTCATGATGCCTGCCTAAGTATGTAGATTTTAAATATAAAATGTCAGGTTCAGTTCTGTTTTCTTTGGTGGAGTTGCCGCCTTCCTCTCCACTGTGGCTCCTGTTATGTAGATTTAAGTCTGTTATGTAGGCTTAAATGTATCTGAGATGAGCACAAACAAAAAACCTCAACCCTTCTATTGTGCAGGTTATTAGAGATCACAATATTTGTCTTCTTCGTTTTAAAATAATTCTTTTCGTTGAATTTTTTCTGGGGTGGGAGAAAATTTGGGGAGTTTTTTCAAAGGCAAAACCTTTCTATATTTTTCAAAAGGGTGCCTAATATGAAAGTATCGTGTCGTTTGCAAAACAAATTTGTTTTAAGGAGGGGGACAGGTTCTGAGAATGCCATTTTTGCTTCAAATCCAGTTTATCATACTACTGGATAGAGCTTCCCGTCACAATGATATCATAAAATTTGCTCAGTATCGATTCTTTGAATTTACAAAATTTTTTAGAAGCGATACAGGCCTATCTTTCAACACAGCAATTATACAATTTACCTAAAGTACGGCAAGTTGGTACTCATTTTGATCATCACTATACACTATTTTTTTCTATTATGAATTTGTCAGAAAATACCGGACATATTACGCATCTGATATTAAAAGGCTTGAAACAGTGTTGATAAGAAGTAGTTGAGAGCCTCTCAAAGTTTTATAATGTTTCAAAGTATTATCCTATCCTTTTCGTTGGTTTATGGGAGAAAAATATATTCAAATAACAGAAAAAAAGAGGAAAATACGAGAAAATGTCGTTTTTTGTTCACTATTTCCTATCTACTTTTTTATTTCTCTACATATCTTCATGAAATTTGGTATGAATGATGAGTGGGGGAACACAAAAAATGATTAAATGGTTTTTGCGATATGTATTATAGTTTTGTAAAAATTAAATTTTTTTTGTACGATGTTTTTGTATATTTTTGGTTTTCATATTATTATGTTATTTTCAAAAATTCATAAAAGCAAAAAGTGCTAATAAAACAAAACTCCAATGTGATCAAATTTAGATTTTGTATCAAATAAGGTGTGTGCCAAGTTTCAAAGAATAAAAATTGAACTTGGAACTAAAATTTTTGGGGTAAAATCCAGGATGGCCGTCGTTTCCTTGGCAACCGGATGCGGCAGGAAAAAAAGGCATTTTCAACTCAGCACACCATGTCCATTACTCCTATACACAAGTTACATTGATAGGAACAAATGGCAAAATTTTTCACTCCATTGAGATGAACAGCTTAAGTGCATTTAGTACATTTAAAATGTGTAACTACAGAAAATTTGTTTTTTGCAACTACTCATGTATCCATTATATTCTGACATGACCTCATAGTAAGAAAAAGGTGTCCACTCCCATCCGAACCTTCTTCACATCTTTCCTTTCGTTCTTATTTTCCCTCTCCAAGGCTGAGGAATTGGGTTTTGAACAGAAACTATATATCATCACTGTCTTTTTCTTTCTTTCTTTCTCCTTTCTGTTTTTCCTTCTGACATCACATTGTGTGATGCCTGAGGTAGTACTTAGATCTAGATTCTAGATATTTCTCGTTTGTTGTCTGACGAAGGGTTATACCCGAAGTGTCACGCATTTGTTCTATCTTTATTAGTGGAGTTGTCACTTATTGTCACATTTCGCCATTATCATAATATGTAACTTACAATGGAGCTAACAAACAGCATTTTAAATGTCATAATGTCATAATGAGCTCAGTGTTATCTTTTCTCTCTTTTTAGTCTTGTTCTTTTCATAGAGATTATTACCTTGAGTAAGAGGAGCTAGAAATCTCCATTTAAATGACATATACATATATCTCGATAGCACCCCTTATTTGCAGTATTGACAATTTAGTCTCTAAATCATTACCCGATAAAGAACTGAAATAACTAACAAGCGTATACACTTAAAAACGACTGATTTTATTTTAATTACCCGAGATTTATTATCATTTTTACTGATACTTATTTCATTAACATCCAGCAACTGGATGCTTTATTCTAGACATGAGACCTGCCATTTTCCATCAGCATCACCAAACGCTATTTCAATTCCTCCCCATGTGTTTTCTAACATTTAGAGTGCCACAGAGGGTACTGCTTATCAGATCTTAATTTTCAAATGGTTTAGGCCTTTGACTGGGGTGATGAAAACACTGTCTTTGATAAAGCCCCGGAGCAAAAGTCGAGGGGAGTAATATTCTAGTAATATTCAGCGACCTAGCAGGCCAAGCGATGGATCCATCCTTCCCAATCCACCTGCCAGGGAAAATTCTCGTGTAGGAAGCTACTATTGTTTACGCCATCATGCAGGAGCCAATGGCCTCATAAATCGCATATCCCAAAAACATTCTGATCTACATTATAAATATTATTTGACGTTCTTTGGGTCAAGCCGTTTTAAGTTATTTCAGTTCTTTATTGAGTAATAATTTAGAGATGCCCTGTAGATTACTTACTCTATGTAGATACATTTTTCAAATAAGTGCAACATTCATTCGCTCTTTTCGTCAAAACTGTAAATATGGAGGCAGTTCAGGATCGCACTGAGCCTGCAATATAGAACAAGTAGCCATACATGGGTAGTCTATGAATGATTCATGATATTCACCTAGTTTTTCCTTTTTTTCTCCACTTGTAGCCCTATTTGTTGTTTCTATACTTTTGTTTTTGTAACAACTTAAAAGATGAGTTTTATATTATACGACCGAAAACTAATGTCATCTAATTGCGCTCTTTTGTTTCTCTTCTTTTTTTGTTGTTGCAGATTTTGCCTTGATGCAGCTGCATTAGCGACAGGAAGAAATACTTGAAAACGCTTAACTGATGACATATGCGTTTATCCAATTTTAAAGATGTCAGTCGCTTACCACAATGAAACTGTTAGTGGTGACAGAATTGTAACTTCAGTCTGGCAAGATGATCTCTCTTCCAACACGTTATTCTTCAGCATAACGAAGGACGAAAAAGTTGTCTTTACCTCAACTATGACTTTCAAAGAAAACCGTCTTCTAAGCTATAGAGTCAAAAATTTGTTACCTTGCACTGTAGTTCGATACTAATTTTTCTTCTTTTTATCTTCTTTCTTTCTCTCTTTCCCACTATGAAATTGTTAGTCTTTTTTTTTCATACACTGCAAAGGATTTAAGTGGATTTACATTTTTTATGGATTTACTTTACTCTGATACTGTCTGTTGGAACATCCCATAAGTTTCTCTGTTCTTGCTTACCCTTCTCCTTTTCTGCCAGGAAATTTTGGTATAGGCTATAGCTAAGGAGTGTCCATCCTTCACAGTAGGGGAACATAACTGATGTCATAAATATTATTGTACACAGGGAATCTGTTATTTTTTCTTAAAGCCATTGTTGAAAGAAGAGGAATATGGGAAATACAGTTGAGGTGACGTTTATACTGAAATAAAAATATATGTATCTTGGTGACAGCAACATTAACTATTGCCACCAAAAATGCCAGTGATTTCAATGACGATGATATGAACCAACAATAATGACAATGTCATTATCAAAGATGGTAATGACAATCTAAGTCATCATTTCACTGCCAAAGGTTTTTAATGCTAACATCAGTTGTTTTTAAACAAATGCCATACTTCATTTGAAGTCGGAATAAATTCCTTGCATTGTAATACAATCTGTATTTTAGTATAACTATGAAATGCTGACATTAGTGACATACAAGCTTTTCCAAAAGCTAGTGTCTTCAACTCTTCAAATTTATCATTTTATGTATACTTAAATCCATGCATGCCGTCAGTTGCCAAGTGGTTACGCTGCTGGACTTGGGATTGTCAGGTCCTGGGTTTGAATCCTAGTAATTCTAGGTCCAATCTTGTGTTCCTTGAAAAAGGTACTTTAAATGTATTTTCCCAGTTGACCCAGGTGCAAATGGGTACCAGCACCAGCATGAGTGTAAAAACATGCAACAGACTAAGGACCTTGTCCAGGAAGTGATGTATTATCACCTGTTCCAGTTTCTGCTATAGAAACCAGGATATGCTTCGGCTCTATGGGCTGTAACGCTTATAACAGCCTTCCCCTTGGAGGAATTTTTATTGTAATCTATGCACGAATAACTACAATTTTTAAACTCAACTAACTTAACTCACTACCAAAGTTATGTACAGTGTGCCATGGCCCATAATTTGATTTGATAGTCGCATTGATTCTCTAGGCATTAGTAACATAAACATGACATTGACAATCAGTTTTCAATCAGGCCTGTCCTGTGGCCTGTTCCATAGCATGTACTGTGGCCTGTTCTGTGGCCTGTTCTATTGCTTTATCACCAATTTTGCGTTGGATTTCTATGGAATGAACCTTTGGCTTTATTTTGTGTTTTTGTTTTTTTTCTTCTTCTTCTTCTCTTTTTATGTGTGTCCTTTATGCTCTTGGTATCTTATGAATGATCATTTGCAATTATCTGTACACCCCCCCCCCTTATCCCCATTTATTCTCACTACCCCGGGTTTTTTTTTAAATTACTTTCATTTAACATTTGTTTTGTTGTTGATTGTTATACTTTCTCCTTTGTGGGTGCTTGGAGGGTGCTACTGATACTGATAGGTCCTAGTCTTGCCTTTGACTCTTGCAATGTCTTTCATCAAGCTGTTTCCTCTTTGTTTCCTCTGAGATCACAATAAATGGTGGATGATTGAATTACAATGGAAAAAAACAAGGCAAATTTTCTCCATTTTATTCATAGTGTAACCATGATATAATGATAATAATAGAGATGAGGAGGGTTTTTTTTAGCAACTCAAATTCCAGATTCCAGACCCAAATTACTTTACATTTTTATCCAGTTCTTATTTTCTTTTACACATGTATTGCCATACCTCCTCCCCCCCCCCTCCCCCATTTTCCTGTCTCTTGATGTCTTTTGCGCCCTCTTTTTATTTTGCTTCGTTTTCCTTCCTTTCCTTCTAATTTTCATCATGATCCACTTGCATTTAGGTTTTCCATTATACTTTCTATGTCTGACAAAGACTCAAATTTGAAATGTCAGTCTTGCCATATTTTCTCGTATTGGGACTTTATTCTCTTTATTATGTATTATAAAGTCTTTCTAAATTTAACATTAAAAATGAATTGAGGTGAAGACAGTGAATGGTGCTGAAATTGTGATGAGGGAATTACTCTGCTTGAAACAGTTTAAGCCGATAGTACAATGATTCAGATGCATAGAAAATGGGAAAATAAGTCAGCCTTACAGTTACATGAGTAGTACTAGAGGCTGATAATGAAGAGCATATACTCCTTCAATTATATTTTTACGTTGCGATTGTAAAATATCAGTACTCTTTGGGCTTTGGAATTTATAAAAAATATCACACTCTTAATATCAACAGCAAAGTCATGTAGTGGCAATAGTCTGTCACTAGATCTGAAGTCATTATTGTGAGGAATTTGAGTTGCAAAACAAAAGAAAATTAACTTTTTAAAATAAAAGTTTTAGAATCTCGGATATCGAAAAGAGATATTTGATTGACCATTTATTGATGAGAGTGAAGAATGCTTAGAAAAATGCTTTGAACCTTGAAAAGAGAAAGCAAATTTTATTTTGTATGACAAAGACTGAGAAATTTGACATTACTGTTTCTATAAACAAACTTTGTCTTTACTGTGATAACTAGCCCAATCTACTACATTAGGGTGCATTACATAATACTTAAGAATATTTTCAGTTGCTTTGAGTATATTTTTAGTCCAGCCTTCTCTTTGTTAAATTCTTAAATTTGGCTTTAACATAATTATTCTGAATTCTCGTAATTCCCTGTTTCTTTTCTGTAAATGAAAAGATCTTATTACAATGACATGTTGTAATGTATTTATTTGCCAGTGTTCAATGGTTGTTTCTTAAAAATAATACTTGGTTTAGATCTAGAAAAATTGTAATCTAGGACACTTGGGGAGCGAACTGTCAGTTAATATGACTGCTAGTTGTGATTGGATTCCTGCGAAAGACTTTGTTAATGAAACTCAAGGAGTGAAGTTAGCTCGGTTGGTAGCACGTTTTCCTTTCCTGGCGAGGCGATGGGTGCCAACGCAGAGGTCGTGGGTTTGATCCTCATGGTGGCCAGGATTTTTTTCTGTCTATTCCTTGTATTTGTCTCGTCTTTGTTCTATGCGGCTTTAATATTATTCAATGTCATTTCATTGTTACAATGACTCTTACCTTTCATAGGAATATTCTTATTTTATTCTTTTCTATCTAATCAGATATCGGAAATGTATTTTTTGTTTCAGAGCATATTATGATGTTACACTGTACTTACAGGGGAATTTCTTTACTTTGCTCATTATTTTGTCATGTCCTTCTGGATTTGTTTTGTTTTTTTAATCTACATAATATAAAAAAAAGTTTACTGTCATAGTGTCAAGCACTATATTTGAATTTTAACAAAAAGAAAAACATATCATACAGAGTTATAGACTTTACCACTCTATTGAATAAATTCTTAAAAAATGTGTTTGTTTTGTTGCGACATTGGTAGTCTAGTCGTTAAGAGTGTTTGCTGACAGGGACTGTGAGGTCCAGGGTTCAATCCCTACTATATAAAGGCTAGAGCTGACATTGTGTTCTTTTGGAAGGACACTAGACACGCATTTTACCATTTGACCCAGGTGCAAATGGGTATCAGTATCACCTTGGGAGTGGAGACAAACCTGCTTAGAAAAGCATCCTGTCCAGGAGCAAATGTGTTGTCAGCTATTCTGATTAATGCTACAGAAACTGGGATATGCTTCCTTTCTATGGGCCACAACAGCCTTGAAAATAGTTACTTTAACTTCTTTGCTTTTGTTTAATTTGAATATACCTTGTCCACCATTTGCGGTGATCTCAGGGTAACTCATTTGCTATGTTGGAAATTTCATAATTAATGATTTTTATGGTGATTATAAGTTTATGTTTTTTCTCAGAATTAAATCGTGTGAAATGTCGTGTTTATGGAAACTTGGTTTCTGATTGTTTTAAGGTCAAATTTTTATTATTATTGTTACATTTTGAATGATGTCATTTTTACTTAAGCTTGTCAGTGGATTTTTATCAGCTCTATAGAATGAAATGAAAGATCTAATAAACTGAAATCTATTCACAATCACATTATCTGTGGCCTTCTCAATTGACAATGCTTATTACACCCATGCTGAAAGAATAAATTTCCTTTGTCTGGAAGTCCATATTTAGATAATGACCTGCTTGAGATTTTTTTTTAAAGATTTACTATTATAAACAAAATAATTTTTCGTGAATTTCTATAACAATAACATTATATCCATAATACCATGCTGGTGAGACAGGTAAATTTCACATTTTCAATTTTCACTTTATATTTTGCATGAATATGGATATACCGTGGCCTGAGTACAACAACCCTGTAACCCACATGACCCAAATTTTACAGAAGGAAAAAAACTGCGTCAATTCAAGGTCTCTCGATGAAATGACTTAAAACTTGGAATATATCATGCCTGTCCAATAAGTTCCTATGTCATATAGATGATAATGATGAAATCACTTCAGAAGTATGATAAAATACAGTAACAGGCTTGTGCGGCAGTTAAGCGTTAGACCAACAACCTTGTAACTGTAACTGTAAGTGTTTGTTACAGGGTTGTGCAGGCGAATTTGGCTCCAAGGATGTGGGTTACAAGAATGTGCACCGAATTTAATGGCGTTGTTCCGGATGATGAAGTTCAACAGCATTATTAAAACATTGAATCTCTGTTAATGTTTCATTAAACACATACATCATCAACATAAGACATACAATTTAATATTCAACTCATGAAAATGAAATTTATTCACTTAAATGAACACAGTGATACGCTCAATTTTGCATATTTTCATTCTTTTGGTAGTGGAACATAGTTATAACTAGTATGAAGATGGATGCAGATATATGGATCTTAAAACAGAAAATAATATATGATGAGCTAATCGCTGTAAAATTAAACAAAAGCATTCGAAAGTAACCGTTTTTCAGTAGCCAAATGAAATAAGGGCTTATTGGATCTGACATAATATTAAATTTGACGTGGAACAAAAATTTAATGAATGATGAGCATTTCATGTAAAATATATTCTGCAGTGCATGGAGAAAAGAGTGCTCTACTGACTTAAAGACAAGCGTGGTGTTGATGAAATACCAAAGCATTATAGTGTAGCCATGAACCTGTTCTGATGTTGGCAGGCACAATTGTCGGGTGTTAAATATATTTCCTGTTTTTCTTGCTTGGGCCGTAAAGAAGTAAAAAACACAGGAAACGACCTGATTGACTTCTCTGGAGAAATTGTCTGGTCATATGTAGCTGAACATATTCAATGTCCCCAGATCATGCACCGTTAGAGTGTACACATAAAGGATCGTTTTCTTAGGCCAGGAGAGAATTTAAGTCAAAACATGCAGCAGAAACGGCTGACTTATTTTGAATGGTGATGCCTTTTATTCCATGCGTGTGCGTGTCAGCAGTTTGTTTTCCTCAAACATTATTTTTTTGCAAGTTGAGGTTCGTTTGAAAACGCCAAATGTTTTTCGTCATGGGGTAGTGAACTCATTGTAAAATGGTGTCTCTGTAATTCCAAAGTTTTGTAGGTTGATTATTCTCTGAAATGCATGTTTAGCATAAAGATTGAAAATTATGTTACTTTTAAGGCCACGCCCTATGTGTTCTCTTTTGTACTTTCTCTGTAGAGCGTACTGCCTAATTTCAGTCTCCACCAATTCAGGTACACAGCTATGATTGCTGTGCTTGCCGTAAGTGTCTTGACAAATGGTTCCCGTATCTTGTCGTTTGAATAAAACACTAAGAATGACTTGTACATCTTCAATTCAATTCAATTCAATCATCTTTATTGATCATTTAAAAAAGGAAATTACACTTGTGTTATCACAATTTCCGTTTGAAAAATAAGAGAATGCATTTAAATCAAAAACAAATGTAACTTAGGTTAATCATTAAATGTATAGATTTTAGGAGAAATATATAAAGATGCAAAGGTGGGTAAATAGATAGTGTGTTTAAACAATATAGATCTAGATCTACGGTACATAAAAAAACTTTTAAAAATAGATTTTTTTAAAAATAGTTATAGACAAATCAGTTTAGCTTCATACACATTCATTAACTTATCATAAATCATGCATTCACCATCCATCAGTTTCCCTTTCTTAAACATTGTGAGCAAAACGCCATTGTGCTTTCAAAGAAAGATATTGTCAAAATTTCGGATGGCGCTTGGAAGAAAATATCTAAAATATCTCTCAGTGCGGGATTTTAAATGTATAAGTCGACCGCTTCTACTACTTGCTTTGGGTATGGGGAAAAGAAGATGGATGTTGTCTTTAAGTATACTCCTGAGTTTGACATTGTGTTGATTCTCATACAGATCTTCAAAGTTCTCCGGCTCCGAAAAAATATATGAACAATCCTGTAAGTGTAGATGCAGGATTGTGTCGCTGAAAACTATCGAACACAAGCCATTACCACCCCCTCCCCATACAGGGTTGTTCAACTTATAATGTCCGTTATAAGTCAAAGTGCGAATGTTGTATTGCGTTTGTTTATTGAGCTACGGGTCTAAGATTTTGACACAGAATGCGCCATGTTAAATTTCATAGACAAAATGTAAAAAAAAAAAACGTTTTTCGAAAAAATTGTGGTTTTGAGTTGTACTCAGGCGACGATATCATCAAAACACCCGGGTCGACAAATACGAAAAATATTATATTGTATTATTATTATTATTATTATTATTATTATTATTATTATTATTATTATTATTATTATTATTATTATTATTATTATTATTATTATATAGATGTAGGTTCCAATTTTTTTAAAGACGTTTTTAAAAATCTGTTCATTGCATTTGAATTTGACAAAGACATGTTTCTTTCAACTCTTCTGTAAAATGCGAGGAAAGGTGTCGGCCTGTCAATGAAACAAAATCCAGTGCAGTTGTCACATACTTACTTGTTTATCACTTTATCGCTGTTTCAGGATGGGGTTACGTTTATATAGTCAAGTTTCAAAACGTGAACCCCGGATTGTCACATAGAACGTAATTTATGAAACTCTTGGTATTTACTCTGCAGTAAAAAAATAATTTACTACAAGGTTCCTAAACTATCAATATCATGTAAAGTAAAGGAAAATATATTATATTACTTGCATTTCTCTCTGTGCTGACCGTTTTTGTTGAAAAAAAAAACAACTTTTCTCAGGCGTAACTGATAACAGTGTACGGTAAGCCTGGGAGTCATTTTAATTCCCTCAGTTGATTGAATTTAATGTTTGAATTCACACTGACTAGCAACATTACAAAATGAAAGAAGGAAATTTCACTTTGTAGCTATTTTTGGGGAAATAAAGTATAACTCTCTATTGTCATGAGTCACGCCTGAGAAATGAGGATGACACACGTTTTCCTCCCTAAAAAATATTTTGGAGTAATAATATTTGACACTATCTAATTATAATGTTCTTTTCCAATGGAACAACTAGAATGGAACCCCTTTTGGATTAATCCTTATAACACTAAAATCTACAATATCATTACTCGGGCGTAACTTTTCGATGATGACACTAATGACAGAGTGTCAATCAACAATTTCTATAACATGCAACATGCTATACTCTATTTGTGCCACACACAGAAAAGTTAGATCTACATTAATGGCAGTTCCCTAAATGTGCTAAGAAATGTGACTTTGGGACCATGTCAAGGCAAAAGACGACAATGTCCTGACTGTCACCAGTTACGCCCTGCTAGTAAATGTTCTTTCTTTCTTTCTTTATCAGCTCCCATTCTACCTTTCGGTGTATGGGTTTAGATACACGAAAAGTTCTTTTTCCTGACATTTTCTGTTTCCTTCCGTAAAAGTTAAATTTCTTTGTTTTAACGCATCTTTTATATCTTCTTCCCGCTTCCTCCAAGGTCTGCCTTTTGATCTTTTACCTTGAGTTTTAGCACTTTAGATTTATAGAAAGGCATGAAACCTGATAAATATTTTGTTTCTTTGTGGTTAGTTGTCTGGCTCGGTGGGTCTTACTCCTTTCCTTTTACTTTCACTGTTTCACTTTCTTTTTGTTGGTTCTTCGTATTACTACTAGTTCACCTTAATAACATCGCATTATATATAATGGTGGATGGCGTAGATTTCTATCACATCACTTGGTCTGAGCGTTAGTGTGAGGCGAGTGCCATGCCATACATTACAAAAATCCAACCATTATTAGAAGAACGGTTATAAAGAACCAGGAAAGCATGTGGCCATAGTAGCAGTAAAGTTATTTGGCCATTACAGCCCATAGAGCCGGAGCTCATCCTCGTTTCAATAGCGCGAAGCGGAACAGGTGATAATAATCACCTCCTGGCCAGGACACTAGTCTGAATCTGATGCAGGTGTTTATTCCCAAGCTAGTGCTTGTACCCCTTTGCACCTGGGTAGAGTGGGGGAATTGCGTGTTAAGTGTCTTTCCCAAGGAGCAAAATGTCCGAACAAGCGTTACTAGAATTCAAACCCGGAACCTCACGATCCGCCGTTCGGAAGCCTGACCGTTCGGCCATCGACGTCACTACCACTGTAGCAGATATTTCAATTATTTCAGAAATAATCACTTTACCAGAGTAGGCTTATGAATACGTAAGCGCGCTTCAACTTCAAGTTAGAATGTTGAGGTAGTGAGCATATCGGAAGGGATTAATAATGACATTAGATTAGATAATAATAATAATATATCAAGCCCCAAAGGTCTTCTGCAGCATCGCATTTCAGCCACTTGTATTTTCCTTTGTAGTTTTTAGATCTGAACTGTTATAATATTAATAAGAGTCCACGATTCACAAGCGTATACGAGGTTACATTACACTATTACACTCGGGTACATTTACATATTATGCTAATCAGTACAACAGTCAGTACACATTTAAAAATAGAGCATCGGCAGCACAGTTTCTACTACAAAAACCATGAAGTGAGTCACTTTAATTTTCTTGTTGGTGGCAGAAATAGAAAGTAGAAATGATTGTGTCTACATTTCTGTTGTTGTTGCGAAGATAATGGTGGTCAATTCTTATCTTTATCATATTATTGTAGGCCTACGTGGTTGAATCGGTTGTTAAGAACATGTACAGATTTGTGTTAAAGATTATTGTGGTAGTGGTGGTGCTGGTGTCAACTGAGGGGGCTGTTGTTTTTGTTTTTTGTTTTTTGTTCGTTTTTTTTGTTTGTTTGTTTGTTTGTTTGTTTGGGGTTAGTATGTTGCTGTTTTGTTTTATTTTTAGGCGGATGGGGGGGGAGTTGTTTTATTTCCATTTTTTACAAAGAGGTGAAAGTTGACTGCGTTTGTGATTTCTTGATAAACGCTTTCACAGTTAAGACCGCTGTCTTGTTATACGATGAGGATGATAATGATGAGATTAATTAGGCATCGTCCATCCAATGCTGAATGTACTACATGATGTAGTCCTTTCAGTCAGTGAGTTATGTTCCCTGCTTTCCTCTGTGGTGTTGCACCCATGTATTTTTTTAAAATGTCATAATGCCATTTTCGTCTGTGGTCTTCCTGAACTTTTGTGTCCATTTCTTGGCTTCAATTCTGTGTATCTTTTGTGTCCATTTCTTGGCTTCAATTCTGTGTATCTTTTGTGTCCATTTCTTGGCTTCAATTCTGTGTATATATTTGTGTCCATTTCTTGGCTTCAATTCTGTGTATCTTTTTGTCCATTTATTGTTTTTAAGGCGGGGGGGGGGGGGGATTCTTTTTTTGCTTTTTAGTTTGTGTATTTGCTTTTAGTATATATATATATATATATATATATATATATATATATATATATATATATAATTAACTGTCAAGATAGTCATCCTATATCATTGAAAACTTTATAGCGTTCCCGATTGTCATAGAAACGGCCGCAATCTTGGATTTTGATCCAAGTTTGAAAACCGATCTCCTCCTTTAGTTATGAATAAAATCCCTCAAAACCTGTGCAGATCGTTTTTTTTCTATTCAATTTCTAAAGAGTGACGTCGGATTTAAAAAGAAATTGGATAGTTTTTAAAAGATACATTTTTGAAATTAATATATATATATATTACAAAAATGACATTTTTATTACAAAAATTTTTTTTCTCAAAACGTTTACAAGATATAAAAAAAAAACCGACGTCATTCTATTAACGTTAACGAGAGGAACCTGTGTGCCAAACATAATACAAATCATTCGGTGAATGACGGAGGAAATAGAATATAAGTGTGAAAAAAACTACATTTCGAAAAAAATGCAGGTGAAGAAATGAAAAGAAAAAAACATAAAGCAAACGCTCCGAACGGATTTCCCTTCTTGTAGCAGCCCCTCAGTCTTTGGAAAATATCTGGCAGTGTTACTAATACAAAGAGAATTGTAAATCTAGTTTTAGATGTGCACTGTTGTGAAAACAGACATCAAAATTAACATCCCCCCCTCCCCTCTATTCACATGCTTGCGGGCGTGTTTACATGCACACCGACGCGCAACGCCTCTACGTCACACAGCACTGGGCTGAATGGATGTGCCGTGTCGGCGAAAGCCAAAAACAGGTGCTGCCCGAAGACAACACAGGTAAACTGCCACATTTTTTCCAACAATTATCCGTCAATACCTGGGCTTTACTGCAATCTACTCAGTGTTAGGGTAATTGAAGTAAAATGTTTGACTGTTTTTAACCTACACTCGCCTACAAAATATTTTCCAACAAAAAATTAATACGTCAAATGGACATTTTTCTGCCATGAACCTGTAGATAAATGATCGTTCTATCCCAATATACAAGGAACAGAAAATCAACCTTTTGGTCCCAAACTCGCCAATTCAAATGGCGCCCCTTTAAGCCGCTTCCCCACCCTTAAATTTTGCTATTTAGCGCCGGCGCAGTTCCATTTTTCTTTGAGTGAGTGTATGGGAATGTCGGTGACCTTTTGTTCTTTTTCCTATTTCTTTAAGAAAGAGATCAATTGGTATTGTTATAGTATGTTACATTATGACATTAAAACTATTCTCACACAACCCACGTTTCCTTGATATGTATAAAGACAGTGCTGTTTGCTCATCATTTGTGATTTTTTTTTATCATAGTGACACAGGATGAAACGCCATGAACGATCTTGGTTTATTTTAGAGTGAAAGGGGGGGGGGTTTGTTTTTAACAGCGCTTACTTCCAGGACATGTACTTTTGAGGAGAGGACATTGAATCAGATGCAAAGCATTAGACATCATTAAAATGTGCAATGCTTCATTAATATTGATTAACAGATATGGCCACATGAGAAGACAAAGCTTAGAGCATTAATTTATATTGATTAACAGATATGGCCACATGAGAAGACAAAGCTTAGAGAGATCAAATCTATAAATCTGACATTTGACTGTCATTTCATTGTGTATATTTTTCATGAGTATGTTTACACAGTGTCAGTCTATGATGTACGACTCGTAAGATTTGAGTGCTATTTTGTCGTTGAAATCTTTTCTTGGTTTGGGTTAGTAGGGTAGGGAGGGGTTTCTTACATAACATAAAGAGAACTCTTCAGCTCTAAGACAACAGTCTCAGAAACGCTTGAAGTTTCTTAAAAATGGCTATTATTACTTTGTAGTGTTATCATAATTAGCAATTGATTCCAGAAGAAAATGCTATGAAAATGTTTTCAATTTTATTGTATATGAGATAAGAAAAACATAGGCAATACAAAATATATAATCAATAAGCTGTTTATTGATTAATATTGAAGATCATATTACATTATGTATACCATAATAATATCTCAAACCTCTCCCATATTATTATATAGAATAACCAAGGAGGATAACTTTACAATATGTAGTTCGATTTAATTAGACTTACCGTCATTATGTCAATGTCATCTCGAGTCATCTGTCCATCCTGTCTTCCATTCAACAGCAACAAAATTTCTTTCGCAGATTGTTCGTCTTCCGTCTCCAGTTTTATTTTTACGTCATTTTAATGTCAAGATTTAATATATCTCATGTGTACATCGATCAGTTTATTATATTAACTAACACACAAAAGATATCTCTCTCTCTCTCTCTCTCTCTCTCTCTCTCTCTCTCTCTCTATATCTCTCTCTCTCTCTCTCTCTCTCTCTCTCTCTCTCTCTCTCACTCTCTCACTGTCTGTCTGTCTGTCTGTCTGTCTGTCTGTCTGTCTGTCTGTCTGTCTGTCTGTCTGTCTGTCTGTCTGTCTGTCTGTCTGTCTGTCTGTCTGTCTGTCTGTCTGTCTGTCTCTCTCTCTCTCTCTCTCTCTCTCTCTCTCTCTCTCTCTCTCTCTCTCTCTCTCTCTCTCTCTCTCTCTCTCTCTCTCTCACTCTCTCTCTCTGTCTCTCTCTCTCTCTATCTATCTATATATATATATATATATATATATATATATATATATATATATATATATATATATATATATATATATATATATATATATATATATATATATATATATATATATATATATATATATATATATATATATATACATGCATAAAAAGCACACTCTTGTGCTCTTAGGCCCTGTTAGCTCTTTAACATCTAATCTGTCCACCGTTTTCACTAAAATAATATTCCCGCTGTCACTAACTCCTTTCCTCGTTACGCTCTCCATACTTTGAAACAGATATTCTCGTGTTATTTTCGTCTTCGGAGTAATAATTAAATCTAATTAAATCTAAATAGTAAAAATAGCACATGGATAAAACACAAGTCAAAGTCACGTCAGGCCAGCATTGGTGCCATACCACCCACGTTGTAAAGAATCCGTCGAAACTGTCTTTGATCTGTATAGTAATAAAGATAATAATAATAATAATAATAATTAATAATAATAATAATAATTTGATGATGATGATGATGATGATGATGACGATGGTAACCTCAACACCAGAGGCTTAGAAATCAAAGCGTCAATAAAATGGATGATTTTCGTAATTCTCGTATTGTTATGACGGGAACAAACTTTCGCCGTTCTGGAATTCACGCGTCTTTAGGCTTGACTCCTCGTTCCTGTGAAAAGAGGGAGCAAAACAAACAAAAATATGTCCTTTTACGCTGGCTATTCAACATCTACACATAAGGGCACCAAAACGTTAAAACCATACATTGATAACAACTAAATTGCCAATGGAGGGAGTTGTGTATCCCATGCAGACGTAACCATTTCCGAGGCACTTCCTGTCTAACACCCCTTCCATACCATTGGACATACGCACGTAGTGCTTGTAGTGTCGGTGGTCGAGTGGTTA
This sequence comes from Doris montereyensis, assembly GCA_037039925.1. Classification (NCBI taxonomy): domain Eukaryota; kingdom Metazoa; phylum Mollusca; class Gastropoda; order Nudibranchia; family Dorididae; genus Doris; species Doris montereyensis. Next base: position 88,945 of record JAXRKP010001080.1, on the reverse strand, counting down.
GGCTGCCGGACTTGGGATGATGAAGTTCCGGGTAAGAAATCTAGCTTGAAGCTAGGTCCGACGTTTGTGTTCTATAGGAAACACTCTTGACGCTCGTTTTCCCAACACGACCCTGGTGAAAATGGGTACAAGCATTAGCTTAGGAGTAAGAACCTGCGTCAGACTAGCGTTCCGTGCAGGCGGGGGGGGAGGGAGGTTATTATCGCCTGTCCCACTTCACGCTATATAAACTGGGATACGCTCCGGCTATATCGGCCGTGGTGGCCTTGAAAGAACTTTTATTATGCATTGAGATGTTAGCAGATAAAAAAAAAAACAACAAAAAAAAAAAAACAAACAAACAAACAAACAAACAAAAACAAACAAAACAAAAAAAAACAACAAAAAAAACAAAAAAAAAAAAAACAAAAAACAAAAAATATATATATATATAATTTTGAGTTTGCGAAAATCCAAAACCCCAAAATCGTTTTAATTTGAAGTATTCTTCTACCAGAAGTGACATTTGATTATTGAAAATGTCACTGTCTCACCGTCTTTGCTGAATAGTATTCGCCTTCGCCCAGGTCGCCATTTTGAACAGTGCGTAATCAAACAGATGTAATACAATGTAATACCATTCACGCCTGCCTGCGTAACCTCAGTATCGAGTACTAATCCCAACTTGTAATTGTGCTTGGTTTCACCCTGGGTCTAACCTGCTTGTTGAAAATAAGCGTGTATTGAAATGGTTGCAGATCATTGAACATAAGCATGTATTGAGATGTTAACAGATCATTGAATACATGTATAAGCATATACATGTATTAAGATGTTAGCAGATATGCATACATGCATATATACATGCATATATACATACATACATACATACATACATACATACATACATACATACATACATACATACATACATACATACATACATACATACAGACATACATACATACATACATACATACATACATACAAACATGCATACATACATACATGCATGCATACAAATGCATACATTTCTTTTTCTTTCTGTTCTTCATCAGTTCCTATTCTACCTTCCGGTGTATGGGTTTAGATACCCGAAATGATCTTTCTCCAGGCTGCCCTGTCCTGACATTTTCTGTTTCCTTCCGTGAAAGTTAAATTTCTTTGCTTTAATGCCTCTTTTATATCTTCCTCCCACTTTCTCCGAGGTCTGCCTTTTTATCTTTTACCTTGGGTTTTTAAAACTGTATACTGATTTAGTTATTCTATTGTCATTTTGAACAGGCCCAACCATCTCAGTTTATTTATTTATAGCTTAGTTTTTATACCATCTGCTTTGGTTTGATCTCTTATTGTTGTGTTTCTGATTTTGCCTCTTTTAGTTTTCCTTACTATTCTTCGTAGATATTTCATTTCAGCTGTTTGTACTCTACTGTATTCTCTACTGTCGAAGGTCCAGGCTTCGCTGCCATAGAGGAGAGAAGGACAATAAACTGTGTTGTTTATTGCCATTTTGATTTTGAATGGACAAATTCTTGTTTACCTATAAATGCCTTTCCTAGATGGTTATATATTCTCATTGCCTTTTGGATTCTCTGGATGATTTCTTCTCTTAGTTTTCCCTCTGAGTAATCATTACTCCTAGGTAATTGTAGCATTGAACTTATTCTAAGTTCTTCTTGGCCAATTTAAAATTTTGTCTTTTAGTTTCCCCAGTTACTGGCATTGTTTTGGTTTTCTTTGCACTTACTCTCATTCCTCTTTTATTTAGTTAATTATTCAGCATGTTGATGTTCGACTGAATGTCACTTTCGGATTTTCCAAACAGAACTAAATCATTGGCAAATGAAATAATTGATACATTTACTGGTTTGAGACTCCACATACCTACATTCATTTTTTTTTCATTTTTGAGGATGACTTTGTGACTGAATCCATAAATGAGATAAACAAAAGAGGACTTAGGATACATCCCTGTCTTACTGCAAATATCTACATCAAATTCTGCAGATACTTTTCCAGCTATTCGCACTGCACATGGTGGTACAAATTGTTAAAGGCTTTTATTAGAATTTGCTATGCATTGTATTCTTTTAATGGGAAGGGGGGGGGGGGGGTTTCTGGGAATGCCATTTTTGCTGAAAATGAAACATATTTAGTCTATCAAACTAGTGGATAGAGCAGTTCATTCCCGTCATAATGTTACCATAAGAGAAGCTCGGTATCGAATCTTTGAATTTATATGAATTTTTTGGAAAGGATACAGCACAGACAAACTTTCAACACAGCTATTATACGATAAAAGCCAGAAATATTATCTAAAGTACAGCAAGTTAGTACTCATTGGGACTGTCACAATAAACGTTATCCAAAACAAACTTATATGATGATCTATTATGAATATTGCCGTAGATCAGCCGGAAATACGAAACATATTCTACACACCTATTATCAAAAGGCATCATCTCAAAATGAGTAAACAGGTGCTGGTGCACTTGAAACAGTGTCAATAAGAAGTAGTTGAGAGCCTCTCAAGGGTTTCTGATGTTTTAAAGTATTATCCTACTCTTTTTTTTTTTTTAGATTTATGGGATAAAAATATAATCAAATAACAGAAAATAAGAGAAAAATATAATTTTCTCAAAATGTCCTTTTTTGTTCACTATTTCCTATCTCCTTTTTTCTTTCTCGATGTATCTTCATAAAATTTGATATGAATGATGAGTGGGGAAAACAAAGAAACGGTCAGAAGCTTTTTTGATATGTGTCATAGGTTATGAAAATTGAATTTTATGTACAATATTTTTGTATATTTTTGGTTCCCATATGCTATTTTCGAAAATTTATAAAAATTAAAACTTAATAATGAAACAAAAATCCGATCTGATCAAATCTAGATATTGTATTAAATAAGGTGTGTAACAAGATTGAAAGAAATCTGTTGAAAAAGGAAAAAGCTTATCGATATTGAACTTGGTGAAATCCAAGATGGCCGCCGTTTCCATGGCAACCGGAAGCGTCAGGAAAAAAAAACGACATATTTCAACTGAGTACACAATGTCCATAGGGATATCACTACATAGTGTTCCAGGAAAAGTATATGCCAGGATACTGGAAATGAGACTAAGTAAAAGTGTAGAGGTTCAGAATCTCAAACCAGTAAATGTATCAATGCTTTCATTTGCCGATGATTTAGTTCTGCAAGTGCCCTTCAGTAAAATATCAACATTATGAAAAATGAACGAAATAAAAGAGGAATGAGAGTAAATGCAAAGAAAACCAAAACAATGCTAGTAACTAGGAAAGCTAAAACACAAAATCTTAAACTGGGCAGGGAGAATTTAGAACAAGTTCAAAGCTACAATTACCTAGGAGTAATGATTAACTCAGAAGGAAAACTAAGAGAAGAAATCATACAGAGAATCCAAAAGGCAAGTGAAATATATAACCATCTAGGAAAGGCATTTGTAGGTAAGCAAGAATTGTCAACAAAAACCAAGATGGCAGTATACAACACAGTTTGTTGTCCTACTCTCCTCTATGGCAGCGAAACCTTGACCTTAGACAGTGGAGAATACAGTAGAGTACAGGGAGCTGAAATGAAATATCTAAGAAGAATAGTACGGGAAACTAAAAGAGACAAAGTCAGAAACACAACAATAAGAGATCAAGCCAAAGCAGATTGCATAAAAACTAAGATAGAAACAAATCGATTGAGATGGTTTGGGCATGTTAACAGAATGAATGACAATAGAATAGTTAAATCAGTATACAGTGCTAAAGCCCAAGGTAAAAGACCAAAGGGGAAACCTCGGAGAAAGTGGAAAGAAAATATAAAAAGAGGCATTGAAGCGTAGAAATTTAAACCTTTTTTTTTTAAGGAAACAGAAAATGTGAGGACAGGACATCCTGGTTAAAGATCATCTCGGGCATCTGAATCCATACACGGAAAGGTAGAATGGTAAC
>JAXRKP010001080.1:75000-80000 GCA_037039925.1 Doris montereyensis | reverse complement strand
GAGATATCCCCGTCAATGCATAGTTTCCATCTGGATATGCATTCATCGATGCTGCAGGGAAAGGTTCTGACAAAGCTCTGCCATCATGGTCAAATTTTTTGCCGCTTGATGACTTTCAGATCGGTCTTGCTTTCCGTTATAGCTAAGGAATGTTGGGAGAATGCGAGCGGTGCCTTGTTTGTCAGTACATCCTGTGCCTCGTGATGTTTCTCAGAATGTCCAAATACTGGAATAGAAATTGCCGAAACTATATATTCTGTATCATGTAATGCAAGCAATATATCTATTTGAATGTTCTGACATTATTTCAAAGTAACACAATTCGGTGCTTAATATCAGTCAATTTCATGTTGTGTACTTTGTATATTGTTTTTAATACCGTACGGTACGACAATTGTTTTACTCGCATTTTAAATCTAATTGCTTTTTCTTGTCTTGAAACGAATTTCCATTACAATGAACCAAATCTTTTTCATAACAGAAAAGGTTGTGACAGACTGATTTCTGATTTACTTTAACTTATTCCAAATAAAATCTATTACCAATATGATATTTATCCTCGTAATCTTGTAAATAACAAACGAATGCGAGACATTTTAATCATCAGCAGATGCCAGGGGCTCCATAATCAAATGATCAGTGATTACCCTTTGAGAGAGTTGCTGAATTTCTAAATATGATTTATCTATTAATTATTTATATAATTTATAATTCAAATGATAATATGGTTTGAACATAACGTATAGCTAATGCACTTGGCAGAGACTACGGGGACATCCATATTATATCTACTTAATCTCTGTCGCTAGTAGCGACATCCAAGCATACTACGTCACCACTTCCTGTATTTATCTTTAAACAGCTTTGACACTAGCCGTGGCATCATCCTCACATGCGCACAATTTACAACTCATCTCTCACTCCACGTGTCATGCATTAAGGAAGCCAGACGATTGTGTAATGTGTTGTGTGTTGTCAGGTCTACCTAGATCTACTTATCTACTGCATTGTACTACAGTTAAGTATACTATATAAAGGAATGAAGTAAATCCGCTAATGAGAGAGTGAGAGTTAGAGAGAGAGAGAGAGAGAGAGAGAGAGAGAGAGAGAGAGAGAGAGAGAGAGAGAGAGAGAGAGAGAGAGAGAGAGAGAGAGAGAGAGAGAGAGAGAGAGAGAGAGAGAGAGAGAGAGAGAGAGACAGACAGACAGACAGACAGACAGACAGACAGAGACAGAGACAGACACAGAGACAGAGACAGAGACAGAGAGAGAGGGGGGGAGGGAGGGGAGAGAGAGAGATGGAGAGATGGAGAGAGAAAGAGGAAGGGAGAGAGAGAGAGGGAGAGATGGGGAGAGAGAGAGAGAAAGGGGGGGGTTGTAAATCTATCATATTTCCTCTGATTTCAGATTATTTGAGGCTTTCTACTGTTAATAATGTTTTCTTTTATATTTCCCTTTTTCCTCTTACTAAAATACTTTTATATTCGTTATAGTGAATATGTAAGGTGGTTACATACAACAGGATATAAGTCGGGTTAAATTCCCGCCTCTAGGCCCATCGCCGGTTTTCATACGCGGAAGCACATCTCTCCACTTTCACTTTCACAACAAACTACAATTTCCACACTGAACTGTGAGCCCGTACTACTCACACGAGAAGATTTCAGACTAGAAAAGTCGGAATCCTCTTTATTTCCTTTCAGACTTTTCAGACCTTTTATGTTTTTTTTTAGTCTGAAAACTACTAGATCTAGAATCTAGCACATTCGTTGTGGAAACAGGCTTCACACTTCCGCAAATGGCTTCGGCATAGTTGAGGCAGCTTCGAAGTTCCGTCTCTCTTGCCTCTCTGCTTTCGCAATGTTCAAATGTGATTTGTAGTCGAGCGAAAAAAATTCCCTATTTTATTCCAGGATAATCCAAGCCAAGTCCATTTTACTTAACTTTTGTTGTCCTATGTGTGGGTTATTGTGATTTCTTAGTTTAATCTAGATCTAGGTTTGACCGACAAGAGATAAGATCAAGAACGATCTGCTTTGGTCTTGCTTGAGTGAGTGAAAAGTGCCCTGACAGTGACCTAGATTTTAGATATAGATCTAGATTCTAGATTCATTTATTTTTTGAGGGCTTGACATAGATTTAGTTTTAGGCCATAGGTTTGGGCTACACGGATTTCTCGGGTTAGATTAACGCGGAAAAAGCTTGTTGACGATTAAAATTATTTGTTGCTCGATGTTCTAGATATAGTGAAAGTGAGATCTAGATCTAAGCAGATAAAGATATCTTTAAATTAAGTGCACACGTGGTGGTTGTTAAATATAGATAGATCTAACTAGTGCTTAATCTAGATTTAAACTCTATCTAGATCTAGATTCTAGACAGGCTATTATAGGCCTAGATCTGGATTTAATCTATTTTTTATCTAGATCTAGCTGACCAGAAACTACTAGATCTAGATTTTGTAGATTTAGAATTCATATCTTGAAATTGTCGCACTTACTTTCTTCTAAAACCTTTAGTAGTAGTTAAGTAGTAGGCCTAGATATCTAGATTTTCTAGAAATTAGTATATATTATTGGATCTCTAGATGTAACTCTAGATCTAGATCTACTTGATAGTTAAGTTAAGTTGAAATTTGAGAGCAATCAGAATTAATTAATGTTCAAAACAGACTCGAAAAGATCTAAATTTAGTATTTTAACAATTACAATAGGGCATGGCCTCTCAACTTAAATTTATTAATCAGCATTCATATTTTTTTTCCATTTGCCATTTACATCCCTGGAGAGAGACGGGGAAGAGGAGGGGAGGGGTCATACTACTTTTTGTTAATGGTACATGAACTGCAAATTTCTGTTGGCCATGGAGATGGCAGGTACTACATTGGCTACTAAGGCCCTGTTACACTTGTAATCTGTCACGCCAAGTTCCATCGTAGGCCTAGCACTGGTGGACAACAGTGATAGAGGAGAAATTGAAGTGGGAGTTAACAGGTTTGGAGCATATATATAATGTTAAATACCAATGGGTAATTGTTTAATATCACTCCCACACCTGTAGTATCGATTATGTCATAACCTTAACAGACTTCGATATCCTTTGTAATCATCCTCAATAAATGAGTGAGCGATCCCGATGGCCTCTCCAAACGGCATGTCTTGTTTGATCTGTCATTGTTAATTAGATATGTGTCATAACAACAGTCTTGTGTAATCTAACACATATCATACACTAATTTTAGAGGCCAAACCAACGTGTTTCTGGCTGCTGAACACAAATCTGGTCACTAAATCCGTCGCAACCTAATGTTTTAAATAAAAGAATAGCCTAATCGCAAAAGACATTAGATAAAGATTAGATTCCTCGGGCATAGCATCCTAACAGCTGTGTTGACATGACACTAGCGGTGCTATTTAAAGTAGGCCTATAGATCTAGGGCACCGGAAGTGCGTATGAATAGTTACCGTTACTGTTCGAAAGAATCTCCTTGGCCATCGTTCGCGACAATAATTTTTCCCTTGTTTCTGCCTCTCGGCCACCGAAATAGGCGTGACCCCATTTCCGCTCCCCCCCACACACTGTTATTTATGTCTCTTTGCCCATTTATATCTTTTATCTATTACATGTACTTCGTTTAAAAAATAAATTTCATTAAAATCGAAAAAAAATAATAAAAAATTTCATTATAATCGAAAACAAAAAGAAAAAAAGTTACCGTTGTAAACAAAAAATAAAAATGGCGGCTTGGATTGTACCTAAAATCTAGATCTAGATATCTAGATTTAGATCTATCTAGATCTAGTTATGAGGGGAAATTGCAAATGTATCACCCTCCTAACCCTACGCCCCCACGCCACCCTTCCCAACTTGCGTGACACAAATGTACACAGCACTTTATATTCAATTCCTGAGAGTGAGATGGGAGTGATACTGAGTGACATAGTGATAGTAGATTGTAAAATAATACCGATCTTTGGTTTGGAGTGACAGATTCTGATGTCATCCGAGGCAAGGTTTGGTCTCACCAGCAACTCATTCCACGAGTTGTATTCTAGATCTAAATGAAGAAGTCTAGTGTCCGATTTCGAACACATATGATATTATTCTACTTACTAAATCTACAACTAGATCTACATCTAAATCTATATCTACTATTATTATACCCTCTAGCCATAGTCTCTTTGAGTGCAACTTTGACCTAGATACTGTAAACATCTAGAGCTTTCTAGATTTAGATGTACATTAAACATTACGATAATAAAGCCTTATTTTCTTAATTCCACCGCTGGTATTGTAATTCAGTTTGCCCACTTATCGCACTAAATTTTGACAAGGGTTCCTTTATCGTCTTACCTTTAGATTGAACAAGGTGAGGTGTCCGCCGTGAAATGCGTAAACGGAAATAATCGAAATGATTGTTTTGTGGGACTTAGATCTCGGACTTTCGTTATGATTGTGCCATTTTTCCCAGTTACCATCGCGAAACTTGGCATGTTTAAATAGCCTACGTCGCCAATTGAAGCTGGGTGAAAGTGAATTCCTTGAAATTTCGCTGTCCTGAGTCCCAGCGTTCGTGAAAGGGTGTGAGATTATGACTAATATAAGAATTGAATATAGCCCTGTGACAATCATGGTGTAAAAATGGACAAGCTCAATTGGGAATCTACCATTTCTCTTTTTCTCTCTGTGGTGAAGAAAATGTAGACATCAGACATTGTGTACAACGTCACCAATTACTGCCCCGTCGTCGTATGCCTATTTCATTGATGGTGAATTGATTCTTGAGCAATTTCTGCGAGAGTATCTTTTTTATTCATGTTTCAATAATTTTAGTGATGATTAAGGACGTGAAAAATAATCTTAAGTTAAAGCCCCGTAGGAACAAAGACTAGACAAATACAAAGAAATAGACAAAAGGAAAATCTTTGGACATCGATAAAATTGAACATGCGAACTCTGTGACGGCACCCGTTGCCTCGTCTTGAAAAAGAAAGCGCACA
>JAXRKP010001080.1:37500-70000 GCA_037039925.1 Doris montereyensis | reverse complement strand
TGATAATGTGATGAATGTGCATGAAGCTAAGCTGATTTGTCATTTTCACCGCAATATCTACTTACTCACTTACTTATCTTTGATATCTATTTCTCCCAGAATATATACATTATCATTAATGATTAATCTAAGTTAAATTTGTTTCAATTTAAATATATTGATGTATGTATATTCTTTTATACCTAACGTGACATGTGATGCACACTTTTATTTTCCTTTTCTTTGGATTAATCAAGATAATTTAATTTGATTTAATTTAATAATGTTGTAGATAGATACATATGTAGATAGATAGGTAGGTAGATATATAGATACATAGATACATAGATAGACAGACATATATCTAGACAGACATATATCTAGACATATATATATATATATATATATATATATATATATATATATATATATATATATATATATATATATATATATAATGTATTGATAGATAGATGTATATAGAGAGAGATAGAGAGATGGATAGATAGATAAATAAAGTAATACATAAGATAAATGGACAGATGGATGGATAGATATCTGGATGCATAGGTGAAAACTGAATGGCCATTATAATATGAGTCATGCTATAGGTAGATTGGTACACGAGACAGGGAGAGAAGAGGTCAAGCTGACGATGACCATCGCACCCCTTTCCTTTGATATGATACTCATTTTCATCTTGATCTTTCACACATTCTGATACATGTATGACACATAATATGCAACATTAATGTATATTGGGAATATGTCTTGAAAATGGGATTATTGGAGATATTCGATGTTTATTTGCTATTCCAGTCCACTTCCATAAATCTCTTTTGTGACAGACATTTTGATTGCAAAGCTCCTATGCATGATAAATGATCACTACATCGCGTTACGACTGAGGGAATACATGCAATAAATTGATAAAGGCCTTTGTCGACATTTGTGTCTGTATGTCCAGTACACCTATAAAATAAAGCAACGCTTTGTATTAAGATAATGTTTCAGAAATTTATATACATGTTTGACCATTAATAATAATAATAATAATAATAATAATAATAATAATAATAGTCATAATATAATAATAATAATAATAATAATAATAATAATAATAATAATAATAATAATAATAATAATAATAATAATAATAATAAATGAATAGTAATAACAAAAAGGATAATAATATAATGTTATGTGCCAAAACAATGTAGAAGTAATACATTAAACTGTAGATGAAAACTAGAAAATTCCATGTTTAAGAATTAGAAATAAAAATGGACACTAAATATGAATAAGCTAGTCTTTTAATTGATGAAGCATTTGTTATTTTCTTTTTGGCACTTGTCGTGTTATTGCGTACAACAACACAAGTTTACGGCCCATTATGTTCCCTGGCATCTTGGTTTAAGTTGAAGTTGAATATAATCCCTGACACAATAGCTGACCCAATAATGTTATGAATACTCTCTCTCTCTCTCTCTCTCTCTCTCTCTCTCTCTCTCTCTCTCTCTCTCTCTCTCTCTCTCTCTCTCTCTCTCTCTCTCTCTCTCTCTCTCTCTCTCTCTCTCTCTCTCTCTCTCTCTCTCTCTCTCTCTCTCTCTCTCTCTCTCTCTCTCTCTCTCTCTCTCTCTCTCTGTCTCTCTCTCTGTCTCTCTCTCTGTCTCTCTCTGTTCTCTCTCTCTCTCTCTCTCTCTCTCTCTCTCTCTCTCTCTCTCTCTCTCTCTCTCTCTCTCTCTCTCTCTCTCTCTCTCTCTCTCTCTCTCTCTCTTTGTATATATATATATATATATATATATATATATATATATATATATATATATATATATATATATATATATATATATATATATATATATATATTAATACACATTATAAACGTTTTCCACATCACATTATGATGTATATAAACATCAGCCGTAAAATAAAAGAGTTTGACATTCAAACATACGTATTCTGGTCAATAATGATGTTCTAATTATTTGTTGTTTTTCCTTCTTTCTTTTTTTTTTTTCTCTTTGGTTTTATGTTGTTTTTGTTTTTGTTTTTGTTTTTTGTTGTTTTTTTTGTTGTTTTTTTTTTTTTTTTTTTTTGGGTTAGTTGAGTTTTTTTCTATTTTCTTTTTAGTTGTGTCATTGCCATTCGAGGGACTCGCTAGTCCAGAGGCAAGTTGGCGGCTTCTTAACCAAAAGGTCGTGGATTCAAGACCCGCTATCGGTTGAACAATTTTCTGGGTTTGTTTTAAAGTAAAAATCTCCCCCCTTGATCCACGTAGGTGGATTGACACCTAGTCCCCATTGGGGATGGATAATACAAAGGAGGTCCCATGTGCAGATCACAACACTCTGTGCAAGTTAATGATGCCTGGGCTGTTTGCCGGCCAAAATTAAAACCCCTACCAACAACCCCGAGATCACGTTAGTTGTCGATGTGTGTAAATCAAAATCAAATTATCATTCCCATTCACCCATTCAGATTGCGATGAACAGGAAGTGCACGTCATTTGACAAACGCCTTCCTATTCTATACAGGTATGTCTTTCCGGAAACTCAATCGGATCGACTTACAGCTTATTCATAGAACTGTTCAGAACAAACAAAAATCTTTACAAACATTTCTTTTTAAAAACACACAAAAGAACGTCAGTCAAACTACTTCCTCATCTGAAAATATAACAATGAAAAAATTGAAGCATTGTTTTAAGTTGTCAAGATAAATGAATGGAAATTTACAGTTTAAAAATTCTCTTGCGTGGGTATAATCATGTATGCAGTGTCATTCTTATTCATCAACATTATGTTCAAAACGATTCACTGGCTATGAGACAGCCTATACTTTTACACACGCAGTGACCTAGATCACACCCTTACACTTGCATTACACATCAACAACCCCGAGATCACAGTAGTTGTCGATGTTGATAAATCAAAATCAAATTATCATTCCCATTCATCCATTCAGATTGCGATGAACAGGAAGTGCACGTCATTTGACAAACGCCTTCCTATTCTATACAGCTATGTCTTTCCGGAAACTCAATCGGATCGACTTACAGCTTATTCATAGAACTGTTCAGAACAAACAAAAATCTTTACAAACATTTCTTTTTTTTTAAAAACACAAAAAAACGTCACTCAAACTACTTCCTCGTCTGAAAGAATAACAATAGAAAGAAAAACCAAGACTCAAGACAACAGCAAAAAACAAAAAACAAAAAAACAGAAGAGATAGATGTTAAACTTCCTAATATTTGAAACGTTATTGCAAGGTCAAAATAAATTAATGAAAATGTAAAGTTAAGTCTCCTGCCTGTCTATAATAATCACGCAGTGGCATTCTTATTCATCAATATTCTCTTCAGAACGGTTGACTGGCTACGAATGAGTGAGACAGCCTGTACCTTTACACACGCAGTGACCTAAATCACACGCTTACATTACTCATTTTTTAACATGAAATACAAAGAAACGGTCTTAAAAATATCATTAATTAATACTTCTTGCGTTTTATCACATTGAAAGTAAGTCTGATAGAAGACAGAAATGGCAACTCCAACAGAGAAGACGTAACAAACACGTGACATAATATTCTTCTTTGATGGAGTTGACACTTTTTGTTGTTAACCTTTGTTTTGTTTAGGATTTTTAAAAAATAATTTTTTTAATTGTTTTTCTTTCACTCAATTCAGGTTCGTTTTGTATAGTAGTAAATACGGAATAATTCTTCCTTTAAACAAACAAAATAACCGCTACCTCAAACTCAGACAAAAAAATACACCAAAGTTTGACTTAAAATTAAAGATAGCGCTTACAATCTCACATGTCATTTGTGATTGCACGGCTTATGACAAAGCTTTTGGGAAAACCAGTAATCAATTCTTGGTATCTTTTTGGCGTACTTGTCTAAATTCCATAGTCGTTGGCATAAATGACATAAAGGAACGGATTCAAAACGATACGCCATGAACCGAATCGAACCATCATATTTGCGTACCGGGTAACCCTCCACTAAAGACATGTACTTGTCTTTTTCTTTCAGCATTGATATGTATGCGTCATTGTTCTTGTCTAGATGATGCATTTTTTCGGCTAGCTTTTCCGGCGATGCGAAATCAGCTGTGTTGAGGAAAATTTCAGAAGGAGCATGTTGGAAATATTGATCACACCCACGAGCCACGATGATGGTGTCCATCGTCAGGTAGTGAAACAGTTTCTCCGTGACGTAATCCATACAAAGTGAACTTTCGAAGGATATATAGAATTTATACGTGCTGGCTATCAATTCGGCGCATTTGTCGTCTTCCTCATGAGGGCATTTAAAAGGCCCGCAGCCACCGTAAATGTCAACGTCGATGTATTCTCGGAGTTTCTTCACATACTGATTTCTTGCAGCGCTCGAGCGACAATTGCTGACTATCCACGCCGCTTTCTTGCTTTTTTCGTCACTATCGCAGTGTAGTTTTTGTCTTTGATCGGAGTCGGGCGTTTCCGTACGATTCCGTAAGGTACGACAAAGTCCGAATCCATGCGATACGTCATGGTCCAGTTGAAGGCATGGTTCCACTGTGGTTCTTGGAACTTGGTGGTCCACACTCTGTTCTGGAAAGGCGGCTCGTGATTGTGAAACACAAACATCTGGTCGGGCCTACGCGCTGGAGGGTTACTCTCGATGATCTGAGCTGTAGGGGAATAAAGAGAAGAGAATAATTATTTACAAATAATCCTTCGCTTTACATTTCGGTTTGGGACGTACAATAAGTTGTACCAAAACGAAAGGGATGGAATGATAACCATTATTAATTGTATCCATTTATTTGTTTGTTTGATAGATCGCATGAGTAAATCTGCAAGTACTACTACTACTACTACTACCATTACTGCTACCACTACTATATCTACATCTTCTGGTGCTGTTGCTGCTGCTACTACTACTACTACTACTACTACTACTACTACTACTACTACTACTACTACTACTACTATTGTTGCTGTTGCTGCTGTTGATGTTATGATTACTTTTACTACACTACTACTACTACTACTACTACTACTACTGCTACTGCTACTACCACGACTACGTCTATTGCTGCTACCACTACTTCTTTCTATTGCTGCTACTACCACTTCTACTGCTGCTACAGCTGCTACTGCCGCCGCTGTCAGTAATAAGAGTAGGAACATAGTAGAAGCAGCTATGCTGTAGTAGTAGCAGCAGCAACATTATTATTATTATTATTATAAGTAGTAGTAGTAGTAGAAGTAGTAGTAGTAGTAGTAGTAGTAGTAGTGGTGGTGGTAGTAGTAGTAGTAGTAGTAGCAGTAGTAGTAGTAGTAGTAGCAGCAGCAGTAGTAGTAGTAGCAGTAGTAGTAGTGGTATTATTATTATTAGTAGTAGTAGTAGTAGCAGCAGTAGTAGTAGTGGTAGTAGTAGCAGTAGTAGTAGTAATAGTAATAGTAGTAGCAGCAGCAACATTAGTAGTAGTAGTAGTAGTAATAATAGTAGTAGCAGTAGTAGTAGTAGTAGTAATAGCAGCAGTAGTAGTAGTAGTAGTAGTAGTAGTCCAAAAAATCCACAATGTGTTACCTGATATACAATTGTACTTGGAGTTGGAGTATTATGTGCCTGTGTATACTAATACTAATACTGAGAGTTTAAAAGAAGAAAAATAGGTAGGCCAATACAATTTCACCTTGCAGAATTATAGTAGAACGCTTTGTGACGTGAGTTGTCAATAATAATAATGAAGACGCTTGGTAAAGCATTGCATTCGCATAGCGTTTTAGTCGTATATATGCTTTTTGTACTCTCTCTCTCTCTCTCTCTCTCTCTCTCTCTCTCTCTCTCTCTCTCTCTCTCTCTCTCTCTCTCTCTCTCTCTCTCTCTCTCTCTCTCTCTCACTCACACACACACACACACACACACACACACACACTCTTTTGTTTCCTTCTCCTTTTTGTGAGCGATTTTTGTAAGACACTTACATGCAAAAATCATCGCTGAACTTTTTTTGAGTGAACGCAGTATCTGTAGTAATCAAACATGGAAATTCTGGACAGGCTTTCAGTGGCTGAGGGAAGGGCGAGGCTGGCGTATACCTCGCCGGCGTGTGCCACAGAATGATCTTCTTTTCCGTGGTGCGTGGAAAGTCATGGCTTTTGCCCTCAAAAAACAATTTCTCGTTGAATGGAACGTAAGATTCGTATTCCGTAAAGAAAGGGCTGGGATGCGTTTTGTGCATGGTACTGGGATCTGGTCTCCTCCATGGCCTGTACACGATGCCGTTTTCAATCCATCCGGCTTCTCCTTGCTCTGTGATGTATGGCTTAAGGTTCGCGCCTGTCCTTATGATGTCCTCTATTTTGTTTTTCGTCTCCGGCGTCACCATTTCCACACTGAGATCTTGAAACAGAGTATTCGTCGGCCTAAGGTATGTGTCTGTGTTATTTAGCTTTCCAAGGTCGATGGGTTTGAATAATGATACCGAGATGTCGGAGGGAGATCTTCGAAGTGGGCAGTCATATGTGATAGTGTAAGGAATGTGATTGCTTTGAGTTGATAAATATGAGTTCAAGATTATGAAAGTCAGAAAGGCAAGCCCAGCTATAGCAAAGAGGAGTAAAACTCTGCGCCGTCTGAAGGATTTCATCTGCGGGGAAAAGAGACACATAGATGAAAAAAATGATCATTCGTTCTTTATTTCTAAATAGAAGAAGTAGATTTCCATTTGAGACTTTATTCACTGTGTGTATGTGGGGGTATGTGGGTGTATGTGGGGGTATGTGGGTGTATGTGCAGACATTACATGTTTACTTTCATTCGTGTCGTTATAAATATACTTATCTTTAATAATTCTATTGAAAGGTTTGACGACAATAAAATGAAAGAAATGTACTCAAATGATCAACACGCTTGACTCGACTGACAATCACAATTGTTATGTTCTTTGATTAAGAAGTCTTATAATGATAAGAACTATTCAGTCATCGTGAAGAGATGGCAAATTCCTTTCTCACCATCCCTCTCGGTACACAGCTGCTGGCCCAGCGTGTTGGGTACAACCTCACCACTGATCGAATCTCATTTTGGGCCAAATATATGTTATTACTTTCCCTCAAGAAGCACCGGAAGCTACCTCTGATGTTGTGCCAAACATAATATGTTATTACTTGTCCTCAAGAGGCACCGGAAGCTACCTCTCATGTTGTGCCAAATGTATGTTATTACTTTCCCTCAAGAGGCACCGAAAGCTACCTCTGATGTTGTGCCAAATGTATGTTATTACTTTCCCTCAAGAGGCACCGAAAGCTACCTCTGATGTTGCGCCAAATGTATATTATTACTTTCCCTCAAGAGGCACCGAAAGCTACCTCTGATGTTGCGCCAAATGTATATTATTACTTTCCCTCAAGAGGCACCGGAAGCTATCCCTAATGTTGTGCCAGATATATGTTATTACTTTCCCTCAAGAGGCACCGAAAGCTACCTCTGATGTTGTGTCAAATATATGTTATTACTTTCCCTCAAGAGGCACCGGAAGCTATCCCTAATGTTGTGCCAGATATAATATGTTATTACTTTCCCTCAAGAGGCACCGGAAGCTATCCCTAATGTTGTGCCAGATATAATATGTTATTACTTTCCCTCAAGAGGCACCGGAAGCTATCCCTAATGTTGTGCCAAGTGTATTTTATTACTTTCCTCAAGAGGCACCGAAAGCTACCTCTGATGTTGTGTCAAATATATGTTATTACTTTCCCTCAAGAGGCACCGGAAGCTATCCCTAATGTTGTGCCAAATATATATGTTATTACTTTCCCTCAAGAGGCACTGGAAGCTCAGTCAGTAGAACGTCTGACTAGATCTACCACCCAGGAGACCCGAGTATGATTCTCAGTCGGTGAAATGATTCTGGCTCTTCTGTCGGCCCAACAGAGAAATAGGCAGCTAGGTGTATTCTTTTCAGACTCTGCAAAAATAAAGGCGGCGGAGAAATGGATGAACGGCAAACTCCCGCAGTATCAATAGCATCATGCCGAGTATCTAGATCTAGAAAAATCAGAACTCTGCTTCTTATACTTCTCTGCTTCTCTACGCTCAACTCTGAATATGGGCCTCACTTTACTGGGATTTGTTGGGGCTTTTTACCCCCCCTCCCCCTTCCTTCTTGATGGTACAGTGCTCATCACTTGTAAGAACATCCCCAAAAGAACAAAATAACACGTTTGATATAACAACACTGACTGACTTGTTCTTGATCACTGGTGATTCGGTGACACTGTGAGGTGAGTGATGAGCACTGCGCCACAACCTTTGTACAGCGCTCTGTTGTTACATTGCTCTACACTTAGCCCGTTGTGCCCCTCGTCACAATCGTGACGTGCTCTTTAGTCCATTATACTATTTATAGTTCCTGCATCCCTTCGCCACGTGACTTGCGTCTTAATCATACAGATGGTATGGCACAATCGAGATAGTCTGGTGGGTTTGTTATCGCGAAGGCACTGGTTCAAACCCTAGCTGGTCCCTGTTTTCTTTTTTCGTTTTTTCTTCTTTTTTTTGGGGGGAGGAGTTTTTTGTGTGTCTTTCACGACGTTATTCTCTTAGGAAACGTAGTTTCTATTATTAGATCTACTTATTACAAAGCATGTTACGACCAAGGCAATATCAAGTACGGTTTTCAAATCGAGTCAGTACTCGATACTGAGATTACGCAAGCGGACGTAAACAATAATATTCAAACCTTTTAGTTATAAAAACATGTTGAAAATGGCGGTACAGGTAAATAAAAATTCTCCTCAAAGATAGGGAAACATTGAAATTTTCCTAAATTGCACGTGCCTTCTGGTAGAAACAATTATCAAATCAAAACACTCTTATTTTTAGGATCATTTAGAACCTACATGCAAAATATGGTTACTCTTGGGGACCTGAGAAGAGATCCTTTGACAAACAAAGAAGGACCAACGCAGAATTATATATTAATTTATCTATTAGATCTACTATCATCATCATCATCATCATCATAATAATAATAATAATAATGATAATAATATAATAATCATAATTATAATCATAATTATAATTTAATCAAAATGATAAAATTAATAATGATAAAATTAATAATAATAATAATAATAATAATAATATAATAATAATAATAATAATAAAAATAAAAATAATAATAATAATAATAATAATAATAATAATAATAATAATAATAATAATAATGTTTTATTAGTAATAATAACAATCATCACTATCATCATCATCATCATCATTATCATCATCACCATCATCATCATCACCATCATAATCTTCATCAATATCAGCATCAACGTCATCATCATCCCCATTAACATTGTTGTGATTTTTTGCTGCTATTAATTTATTGCGGCAGTTGTTCTTATAATAACCGGTGAAGGCACACACATTTTAATAACACAATGGTGTACAGGTATCTAATTTAACCCGACCCCACCCCCACCTCCTCCCCACAATGTCAGAATGATTCACACGTTGCAATTTTTACGTTGAAAATCGAGCCAGCTAAATGGAACCACTATCACTATCACTAACCTGTGCGCCCATGGTCAGAAAGCGTTTTTGTTGTATCACGGCAGCCAAAAGCTCATTCAATTGAATTCAATTCAAAAAAATGTTCTCAGGACTCACAATCGGTATCTCTATACAAATAGAACGTTGAGAACACTGATTGATTGTCGGCGTACAACGTTCCCCCAAATATTCATCACAGAACTTTCATTGACCGCGTCTATAGTATAATCAGTCGTCAAAGAATGCGTGCAGAACTTCAACCACACCACTCGTCAGTGGCTCCAATCAGGAAAAAAAAAACCCAAACATTTTTAACATCATAAACGAAATTTTAAAAACAAATTACTCAAATTTGGAGCTACAAAGCACTATCCACCACAGTGTCACACACATAAAAAAGGAGAAAGAAAACCCCCTCACTATAACAACACCAAATATTTGTAGTTAGCGCGCAGGGTTTCCGAACGCTTCCATTAATAGTTGACCTGTCTCCGCGAAGAACAAGCCGGTTACTGAGAGAACTTTTTTTTTGTCGAAAGTGGTTTGGAAATATCGATACTTTCCGCTGCGAAGAGAGTACGCTCGGACACAACTGCTGGTCGTAAACGAATATCCTATTCATTAGTTTCCCACACTGGTAAATGAATATAAGCCCTAGCACAGCACCAAGGCTCTAAGGGTTTGATATAATGGGCTCTTAATACTGTTCTGTTGGTTCAACGCTTGTCAATGGGTAAACCTCGTTTCATGAATAAAAATCCTTTCTTTCGTTTAAAAAAAAGATCAAAAGAGAATGATTACACAGGAACCTCGTTTCATCGTCAAATAAACAGTACTCGATGTGTCCATTTAAAAAGAACAGCTCAGCTACACGATGCCGGCCAATAATTTCTTCTCAGCGTAAGGTATAAAAAGAGCATCTGCTCTAGGTAAAAAAAAACTTTCCCATAATGCATTTCACAGGTTTTGGACTGGCATACAGTGATCAGCAGAATAATTCGTGCATACCAATGCCCTTAGTGAACAGACTAAAGAGTGTCACCTCTCGTTCTGTCCCTGATAACTTTACAACTGTACTGTCATTCACTGTGAAGGGCAATTTCTATTTGTCGTTTTCATCTCTATGGTTAAGTTGGAAAAGGTACCCAACACTACATTCAACTCAAGCTGCTTTTAAACACAGTTTATACTTACTTACGTTGTTTATATAGATAACTGTAAAAATGAACACATATTACGTATGTACAACTTACCCTAAAAGTAATAGCAACATATGTCAATTTATTATTGAATGCAATGTTTCAACTGAACATTTATTTTAGAAGTTAATAGAAGCATGAGAACCTCAATTTATATATTTTTACACGATGGGGAAATTATCTTTTGAAAAGTATGAGATTGAAGTTAGTAATAGTATTCGATTGCAGCATTGCGTTCTGCGTGGATATGAAAGCTTTAATCCCAATGAGAACAACGTAGTGGTTGTCGATGAAACGAGGTGAGTTGTCGGTATGTGTCGATGAAACGAGGTGAGTTGTCGGTATGTGTCGATGAAAGGAGGTGAGTTGTCGGTATGTGTCGACGAAACGAGGTGAGTTGTCGGTATGTGTCGATGAAACGAGGTGAGTTGTCGGTATGTGTCGACGAAACGAGGTGAGTTGTCGGTATGTCGATGAAACGAATGTGTCGATGAAACGAGGTGAGTTGTCGGTATGTGTGTCGATGAAACGAGGTGAGTTGTCGGTATGTGTCGATGAAAGGAGGTGAGTTGTCGGTATGTGTCGATGAAACATGAGTTGTATGTGTCGATGAAACGAGGTGAGTTGTCGGTATGTGTCGATGAAACGAGGTGAGTTGTCGGTATGTGTCGATGAAACGAAATGTGAGTTGTCGGTATGTGTCGATGAAACGAGGTGAGTTGTCGGTATGTGTCGATGAAACGAGATGAGTTGTCGGTATGTGTCGATGAAACGAGTTGTGAGTTGTCGGTATGCATGAAACGAGGTATTGTCGATGATGAAGGAGGTGAGTTGTCGGTATGTGTCGATGAAACGAGGTGAATGTGTCGATGAAAACGAGGTGTGTCGATGAAACGAGGTGAGTTGTCGTATGTGTCGATGAGTTGTCGGTATGTGTCGATGAAACGAAGTTGTCGGTATGTGTCGAAAAACGAGGTGAGTTGTCGGTATGTGTCGATGAAACGAGATGAGTTGTCGGTATGTGTCGATGAAACGAGGTGAGTTGTCGGTATGTGTCGATGAAACGAGAGGTGAGTTGTCGGTATGTGTCGATGAAACGAGGTGAGTTGTCGGTATGTGTCGATGAAACGAAGTGAGTTGTCGAGGTCGGTATGTGTCGATGAAACGAATGAGTTGTCGTATGTGTCGATGAAAGGAGGTGAGTTGTCGGTATGTGTCGATGAAACGAGGTGAGTTGTCGGTATGTGTCGATGAAACGAGGTGAGTTGTCGGTATGTGTCGATGAAACGAGGTGAGTTGTCGGATGAAACGAGGTGAGTTGTCGACGAAAACGAGGTGAGTTGTCGGTATGTGTCGATGAAACGAGGTGAGTTGTTTGGTAAACAAATATGAGGTTGTCGAAACAAATAATAAGACGAGGTGGTGCGCCCTAATGTGAGAAAGTTATACAGCCGTGTGAGTCCTCACTACAACTTCCAATGTCTATTATTGCAATGAAAACAACAAATCCCAAAGTTACTCAGGATGATATTGCAAAACAATTGAATATTTCTAAAAGAACTCTCTCGAGAATTGGAAGTGATGCCGGGTTTAAATTCAGAGGAGGATTTAATTATGAATCGAAAACTCCAAAGACAGAGAAATGTATTAAGTGTGATGGAATTTATACAAGGAGAGGACTCAGAATTCATTCATCAAAATGTTTTAGAAAAGATATTGAAGAAAAACAAACAGTAAAATCACATGAGGAAAAACTTGGAATAAGGAAAGTAAAAAAAAGGTTGTAGAGAATATTGGATATGGAACAGAGGTTGAAAGAGATGAAGAGGGAATATAAATTTGAATCAATTCCTTGAATAAATGTATTTTCTTTTAAATGTCTATCAAAATAATTAGTAAAAATAAAATTAACACAAAACAATTAGAATATATTTATGGAAGGGAAATTATTATTAATTATGTTATTAGTATTGTTAAAGATAATTCAGAGATTATTAATAAAATACAAAGTATATATGAATTCAATAAAAAATAAAAGAGAAGACTAATAATAAAGTTGATTTTGCTTCATATGTTTCAAGTTTACTTATAGAAAATAAATTAAAGGATATGATGATTAAATTACAATTAAATGAAATAACCAATGCTTATGCAAAACTAAAAGATTAAATGATCCTGTACGATAAAGATGGTTCCCGACAGAAAAAAGTAAGAAAATACGTGAGCGACATAGATTACTAATGAAAATGATATGATTAGAATAATCAAAATTATAAAAATACAAAAAAATAAGTTTCTTTAAATAATTTATTTTATTTAAACATTCTATAATAATATCCTGTAAATCAATTATTGCATTCCTAGTTTCTACTTTAAAGAAAATAAAAGATCAATCAAAATCAATATTGAATTTAGGTTTCATTCCATCTTTAATTACTTCTTTTCCACGATAAATAAGATTCAAACCAATTAGTTTTCTTCTTTCTTATTCTTATCAAGACAGCTTCATTTTTAGAAAGAAAGACATTCATCTCATCTTCTAATTCTAAAAGGATTGTCTCTCCAAATTTTGTTGGCTCTTTCACTTTCATTGCAGAATTAATTTCATATTGCTCACCAATAAGTAGATCATTAATCTGTTTGTAATTATTTCCTGTTCATGTTTCAGATTTAATGCTCTTAAGTTTATCCAACAAATTAACCGTTTCCATGTATATTGAATCAATTTTTCATTATATTTTAACAATTTTTTCATTTATTCATCTTCAAAATAAAAACGAAAACAATTAAATCTTGTAAAACACAAACTTTCAATTCCATATGGATATGTAGTTATTTTATCATTTAAAATATATTTCTTATCATATGCAGGAGGCAATCAAACTTCATTAAAATTATTTACATACATTTTATGTTTCTTATCGTTCATTGTATAAATTGTTCAATAAACAATCTTGTCTTTGAATAAACAATCCTTATAATTATCAAATGTTAATCTTTTTCTTGCTGCTCTATTAATTCCCTTTGCTTTACATTTAAAATCTTCTTCATTTTTATTATTTTACAATTTATAGCAATACATCTCAATGCAATGTATTCTGTAATGATTTTCCCACCTAATTCATCTTTAAATTTCCCAATTACTTTTTTGTTTTCTGATGAAAATAATGGATTATCTCTATTCATATTAAAAGTATCTAAATGATTTTTAATTTGTTTTATATCATCATATAAATCATTTGTATAAATATTAAGAACAAATGCATCTGTGTCTTGATAAATAATTTTATTATCTGGGAAGTGCTTTTCTATTATGTCATAATAAAATTCATACATTATTAATTTGGAATAATCTAATATACACATCCCCATGTAAATTGGTTTATTAAATTTAACTGATAATTTGTTCATAACTATTCCTTTGAAATTATCATTGAAATCAAATCTTTGAAATTGTTTTTAGATGCATTTTTTAAAACTTTATCTCCATCTCTTGTTAAATATATTTCAAATCTATCTCTGATATTTTATATTTTTTCCATTTATTCAACAATTTCCAAAAATCCTTTTCAAAATCATTTGTTGCTTTAGCATGCATTTCAGTATTAAAATCAATGTAGGCTTTCAACCACGGTTTTTGATAAAAAGATATTACTTGGTGAATCTTTGACACTTCCACTCCTAATGACAAATAATACTTTAATATTTTATAATGTACAACATCATGTTTTTATTATTTAAATCAAGAATAGTTTTCTCTGACATACTTAATGTTTCTTTGTTTAACTCTAAATACATTTTTAAATACTCTGATATCTCATCTTCTTCAACATTTCTAATATGGATACTTCCTTGTTTTAAACTTTGTTAAATTATTTAATTTTAAATCAACACTGAATAGCTTGCCTACATCATCATTATACTGATTTAAATATTGTTCTATTGCAAAAGGATGGTTTATATTTTGATCAACTTCTAAATAATTTAGATTTTTATATGTAAGGGGTTGACTCATACCATGACCGTACAAATTGTTTGCATCAAATAAACCATGTATATAGTTTTGTTTTAAGAACTGTTGCATGCTTTTTCATTTTTAAATCTATTTAGGAAGTAATCATCTTCTCTATGATCATTTTTTATAAAATTCTTTGTATATTTTGTTGTTTGCTTTAACCTATCTAGATTCCAATACACCAGAGAACCCTCCTCTTATTGCTCTTTGAATTGTATTTAACATATCATAGTCAGTCAGTAGTTCCAATTCTATTGGTTTCGTAGATTTTAATTGATTTTTAACTTCTTTAACTACATTGAAAATAATTATCACTAGATTTAAGAAATCTTTCTAATTTAACTCTTGAGTGTAATTGACCGCATGCTTCAAATCTTTTACCTTAGAATTTTAATCCACATTCCCATATTAATCCAGGAGCAGGGCAACAATATATTGGATCTATTTCATGTTGATCTAGACAAAGGTTTCTAAAATACTCGAACACATCAGATAATATTAATACATCCATTAACTGATACAATAAATGATAATCTTCTCAATTATTACAATACTCATTAAATATATTTGTGCATGATTATATTCTTTGTCACTAATATTAGATTGATTTAACGAGGAAAAGAATAATTCTTGTAATGGTAATTTTGTTTCCTCAAACTTATCTAAAGATGAGAAGTAAGGATAAACATCTTTGAATGTTCTTTCCCCCTTATTCTCAACTTTGTTAAATTCATAAAATTTTAAGTCTTTAAATAACTGATCAGAGAATTGTTTTATACATAGAGAATCATTATATTCATAATCTACATCATAATCTTATTTTCTTAATCAATATCTGAATAATTTGATACAAATTGAAAATGAAACAACCTCTTGAACTTTTAACGATATTGTGCTTTTTTCGAAAACTACCTTTAATTGATGTCTATCAACATTATCATCATCTGCGACATTATCTTTGTATATTTCATCTAATTGATTTTCAAAGTATTCATTCAGCTGTTCAATTTTTAATTCAGTTAAATTTGTATAACCTTATTCAGTTAGATAGAACAGTTCAACATTATTAAACGACATTGGGTGATTGAATCAAGTCTTCACATTTAATAATATATTGTAGTTATTACAGATTTTTGCTGTATCAAAAATCATTTGCTTTCTTCTTTATGCTGTTGAAATACTTTTGAATGTTACTTCCAGACTTTCTAATTCTTGTAATCTGCTTTGTAAATCTTTTTATTGACACTTTCATTTATCTTTTTTGATTCATTTTCAATGTGTCTCTTTGTTTTAATATGTTTGGTAAAGTTATTAAAAGATGATAAATCTTTATCACACGTTTCACAGTACCATAGATTTTTACTGATCATTTTACTAGAATATATTTAAAGTTATAATTCAACATAAAATCTAAAATAATGTGGGTTTCTTTCTATAAACTCTTAGTACGCTTGTTTATATTTTTCTTTATTATTTTGATAATGTTGTCTTTTTACGTCTCTACAACAAACTTTACATTTCCCTCTATGACCGTCTGAACAATTTTTTTTTACTTTATAGAAGGAATCAATCGATTTATAATTATAACATGCGTTACAGAATTTTCCACCCATTTTTTCATAATGAAATAATAATTATACATTTAGGTGATTTTGATATGTAATGAATTTAAAATAATAAATGTTGGGATATTTACAAATGGACAAAATATTTTTTTAATATACTATTTATCAACTTAATTGTCAAAAACATGATTTTTACCTTGTTTATTGTGTTTTTGGTATATATGTGAAATTTTAAAAAACCAAAAACTTAATTCACCCTGGGATCACTGCAATGGTGGACAGGGTTAATATCAATTGAAACAAAAGGTCACACAAACCGTCCCTGACAGCATAGTGTGCGACACGCCGCTGCAGTGCAACTCGATACTGGTTACTTGTTAATTCCATATAGTCGGCGCTGTCGCTATCGCTGAGTCTCCTCAGTCCTTGGTCACGCTTGGCGATAAAATTAGCCAACCGTGTCAGTGTGTTGAAAAGTGAGTGATGTGTCGTGGGCGAAGAGAGGTCGTGTTGTCTTCGGTCGAAGACAACGGTCGTGGGCGAAGAGAACACAGGTTTACTGTGTTGTCTTCGGTCGTGGGTATTTTTCCGTTCCCCAGCGCCTAACTGTGCCAGTGCCAGCCTTTGGTAAACTTTTGTAGGGGGAGGGGGATACGGAATTGTGTCGATAAGAAGGCGTATTACATAATATACTGATTTTATCATTTGACCGGTCTGGGCTTGTCTCTGAAATGAATGGATCTATGTGTGTTTTATACTTATACCTCTCGATTTTGTCCCGCCTTGTCATTTGTCTCTGAAATGAATGGATCTCTGTAGTGTGTGTCTTATACTTATACCTCTCGATTTTGTCCCGCCTTGTCATTTGTCTCTGAAATGAATGGATCTATGTGTGTTTTATACTTATACCTCTCGATTTTGTCCCACCTTGTCATTTGTCTCTGAAATGAATGGATCTATGTGTGTTTTATACTTATACCTCTCGATTTTGTCCCACCTTGTCACCAAAAGCAAGGGACATAAAACCTAAAGCCTAAAGTTTGAAATAAATCAACTCAAAATAGTTTGAGCATAATATAGAAATGATGAATAATAAGAGAATATATTAAGCAGTATACAATATTAAAACCCAAGATAAAAGACAAAAAGACAAACTGCGGAGAAAGTGGGAAGAAGATATTATTAAAAAAAGAGACATTAAAGCAAATAAATCTAACCTTCGCAGAAGGAAACAAAAGATGTTAGAATAAGGTATTTTTGGAGCAAGATCATTTTGGGCATTTAAACCCATACACTGGAAGGTAGCATAGAGACTGAGAAAGAATTAGAACGAAAGAACGAAACATTCAACAGACAAGACAAGACAATAACTGGGTATATATTGGACAAGAAAAGACAATAAATATGGGTACATGCATTGGACAAGAAAAGACAATACAAGACAAGACAATAAATATGGGTATATGCATTGGACAAGAACAGTCAGTTAGGGGGGGATCGCTAAAATAATTCTGTCGAGACTATTAAAGAATCATTGACGGATAAAGGAAAACAAGGAGAATTATACATTCACAAAAGGGCAATAAAAACATAATTCAAAATATGTCTATACATAAGTTAGGTTCAATGCTAGAAAGAGGCAATGTGACGGGAGGCAAAGGCTGTAACTGTAGAACATGACGTGATCGTTTTGTTATTTTTTTTTATTTATTAAAAGAGTATCCATCATTAATATATATAAATATATATATAATATAAAATATAAAATACGTGACAACCTTCCTAACGCACAGTAAGTTTATTGAGATATTCGCGGTTTACCTCATATTGATTTCATGTGTATAAATAAAAGAGTAATAAATTTATATTCGCCAATTTAGAGAGCTCACCCTGCGATTATAAATCCACCGTGCATATTCTTGTAGGCGTCTGACTGCAAACCACACCATCATCGATTCGCTCGGCTAAGTCACACGCTGAACATTAATACACATCCCTGTCCAACAACTCATGCTGGCCCACTGATATAATTTGATAGTGAATGGCACCCCAGTCGATCGACCTGTCACTGTCACCGTCGACTGTGACGACAATGACACACAGACACACACGCCCTGAGATCATTCCTGAAAACTCCTAGGAGAAATTTTACGCGTGACACTCACTGAAAGAGATGATTACGTGTACACCAAAGATACTAGAATAGTTCTAGATCTAGATCTAGTATATTTGATTAGGCCTAGACTTAACACCTAATGTCGGTTGAAAACCGATTGAAAAGACAGTAACCTGACCCCGTGTGCTTGTTCCTAGTAAGCGTACGAGGCCAGCCAACTAGCTCTATATCTAATATTAATAACAGCTCCGTGTAACAATCGAGGCTTCGCCAGCGATGGATTGCCACACGTGTTTCAAATCGATATCTCATCCTGTTATTGCGATTGAATGCAAATCTCTGGGATGTCAATGTATTAGACTGTTTCAGATTTAGACCTATTCATCATTTTGTCACGATATATTCGCTGTGCGTATTGCAGCTGTGTTTTAATATAATCGACCTGGAACCTACTTTTCTGATTTGCTCTGACTCTTATCCACGGCTTTAAGACGTTTCAGTCTATTGACAAATCCAGGAACAACGCTCTCCAGATCTTCAGTAAAATACTAAAAACTAAGCCGGTTGCTCATAGTTACGGTCTACAGAGAATGTGTACCCCGGTAGCACAAAGCGGTTTCGTCAGCATGCTCCACAACGACTGAATATAAAATCAGGCGAGGCTATACAACTGCGTTGTACTCAGTCAGGCATGACAAACCAACTGCAGCTTCCTGGATATTTCTGTCACAGCACATAGTATTACTATTAGTAATAATAATAATAATAATAATAATAATAATAATAATAATAATAATAATAATAATAATAATAATAATGATAATAATAATAATGATAATAATAATAATAATAATAATAATAATAATAACAATAATAATAATAATAATAATAATAATAATAATAATAATAATAATAATAATAATAATAATAATAATAATAATAATAATAATATAATTTTGGGCAGTGGACACTGTATAGGGAATAGATACTCCCGCCCTCAACGAGTCTCCTGCTGCCTTGCAGGTTTTGGCTGACCAAAGGCTAAGTGAGTTAACCCTGACAGAAAACAACCTGCTGCCTTGCAGGCCGTTCTTGACTGACCAAAAGCTAAAGGAGTTAACCCTGACAGAAAATAACAACATGATGCCTTGCATGCTGGTCTTCAATGACAAAAGGCGAAGGGAGTTAACCCTGACAGAAAATAACAAGGCCCGGTAGGGGCGTCAAGGAGTCGGCCCCACCATCTACCTAGGGTACAGTGGGCTAATCCCCCTGCTTATCCAAAACCAAACTGATTTCAGAGAAATGAATGCAATATACCTGGCTTGACCTTTGAACGACGAACGTGGAAACGAACACGGGGTTGTGATTTTAGGAACATGGAATGCTAGGGCAATAAATGGAAAAGAGCTAGAGTTAGTTGAAGAAATGGAAAAATTCAATCAAAGTAGTCATTTCGGCCATTACAGAAACAAAGAAAAAAGGACAAGGAATAGAAAATGTAGGACCAAATTATATTTTAATCTTCTTGGGAGTAGATGTCAAAGATAGAGCAGGAGTAGGCCTCCTAGTGCATAATAGGCATGAAAAGCTACTAGAAAATGGAAATTTATAAGCTCACGGCTATTAGAGGTAAATATTAAACCGAAAGGAAGAAAAATTAAATTTTAAATAACTTATGGACCAAACGAAGACGCCACTAAAGAAGAAATAGATATCGTCGAAAACGATTTACAAATAGCTGCAGAGAATTTAAAACCTTAAACAGGAACTAATGAATTTAGGATATTTAAACGCTAGGGGAGGCAAAAAGAAATGGAGAGAGACTAATAGATTTTTACCTAAAGAATAACATGAAAATAGCAAACACCTTTATTTCTCATAAAAATATCCACAAATATACAACAAGAGTAAATGAAGACAGGTATGAAAAGTCAATGATAGACTACATAATAGTTAGAAGCTCCCTTTTTACAGTACACTGGATGCAAGAGTAAACAGAGGCGCAGAAATATTTAGAGATCATAACCAAGTGATTGCCAAAATGAGATTACTGACTGAAGAAAACAAACAGAAAAGGAACAAGGAGAAAACTACTAAACTCAAAATAGATAAGATAAATAATACAATAGTAAAACAGATAATATACCAATCTAGAATAAAAAATGGTTATCAGTGAAAGGCGGATGGATCTGAATGATGATAGCACAATAGACAAAAAGTGGCAAATGTATAAAGAACCATTCCTCGGTTGTACTGAAGAGGTCTATGGTAGGAAACAAATTAAAGGAGATAGAAAAAGAACAGCATTGTGGAATTAGAATGTCAAGACTAAGACCAAAGAAAAGAAGATACCTGGAAGTAATACTTGCAAACAAAGAAAAAAGAGGATAGGATAGATTACGTGAATAACAGAACTATTGCCAAAGAGGAAGTGAGGAAAGCAAAACAGGAACAATGGGAAGAGTTTGGACAAAGACTTCATGAAAGCTATCAAGGAAATCAAAAGCTATTCTGGGGGCAATGGATAGCATGAGAAAGACCAAAACATGCCCAATACGACAAATTAATAATGGCAACGGATAAATAATGAAAGAAGGCAGACAAATCATGGAAACATGGAGAAAGTATTTTCAACCATTACATAATCCCTCCAGAACATATGAAACAAGGAGTAGGTACAGATCAATTATTAAGAGTAACAAGTAATCCAGAGGAGACAGCTGAAGATGTAGATATATCAATCGAAGAACTTCAAACAGCTATAAGAAAAGTGAAATTAGGAAAAGGCCCAGGAGCAGATCAAGTTTATCCAGAAATGAGTAAAAATCAAGAGAGAGAGAGAGAGAGAGGCAGACAAACTACTACATGCAATATGTCAGCAAGCATGGAAGTCCAAACAGGAGCCAGACGACTGGAAAAAGGAAACGGTAGTACCAATACACGAGGAAGGATCAGCCATGGAAGGCTCAAACTATAGAGGGATATCACTACTTAGCGTACCACCAGGAAAAGTGTATGCCAGGATTTTGGAAATGAGACTAAGGAAAAGAGTAGAGGGTAAGATTGAAGAACACCAGAGTGGATTTAGACCAGGAAGAAGTGTACAAGACCAAATATTTACAATTAGACAAATAATAGAAAATTCCTTAACAAAAGCATTGACTTGCACCTGTGTTTTATAGACTTAGAAAAGGCATTTGACAATGTGAAGAGGGACGAACTATGGCATTCCTTAAAACAATACAATGTAGAGCGAAATTTAATAAAAGCCATTAAAAGTTTTTACAACAAACCAATATATGCAATGAGAGTAGCTGGAAACATATCTGCAAAATTTGATGTAGATATAGGAGTAAGACAGGGTTGTACCTAAGTCCTCTTTTGTTTATTACATTTATGGATTTAGTCGCAAAGACATCCTCAAAAATGAAGAAAATGAATGTAGGTATGTAGAAGCTCAAACCAGTAAATGTATGAATGCTTTCATTTGCTGGGGATTTCGTTCTGTTCGGAAAATCAGAAAGTGACATTAAGTTGAAGATCAACATTATGAACAATGACCTAAATAAAACAGGAATGAAACTAAATGCAAAGAGAACCAAAACAATGCTAGTATCTAGCGACGCTAGAGTACCGGTAAAACACATAATCTTAAATTGGGCAGGGAGAATTTAGAACAACTTCAAAGCTACACACACCTAGGATTAATGATTAACTTAGAGTGAGAAGAAATCAGATAGACGATCCAAAAGGCAAGTGCAATATATAACCATCTAGGAAAGGCATTTGTAGGTAAACAATAATTGTCAACAAAAACCAAAGTGGCAGTATACAACATAGTTTATTGTCATCATACTCTCCTCTTTGGTAACGAAACTTGGACCTTAGACAGTAGGGAATACAGTAGAGTGCAGGCAGCTGAAATGAAATATCTAAGAAGAATAGTAGGGAAAACTAAAAGAGGCAAAATCAGAAACACAACAATAAGAGATCAAACCAAAGCAGATGGCATAAAAACTAAGATAGAAATAAATCAATTGAGATATTTTGGGCATGTACACAGAATGAATGACAATAGAATAGCTAAATCAGTATACAGTGCTAAAGCCCAATGTAAAAAGACCAAAAGGCAGACCTCGGAGAAAGTGAAAAGAAGATATAAAAGGCATTGAAGCTTAGAAATTTAATTTTCACGGAAGGAAACAGAAAATGCCAGGACAGGGCATCCTGGCGAAAAATCATTTCAGGCATCTGAACCCATACACCGAAAGGTAGAATGGGAACTGATAAAGAAAGAAAGAAAGAAATAATATAATTCGCTTCTATGGCGCACACTCCCATCTTACGACACCTCTAGGCGCATATGGTTTTGAATTTAATTTTGTTTTATTATGGTTAAAGCAAATTGATTTCGTCAGTATTATAGAGAGAGAGAGACAGAGAGGCAGACAGACAGACAAACAAAAGACAAAGACAGATAAAGAAACACAGTAGTAGGGGGGAGCATATAAAGAGTGAGATAGAGACTTACTGACAAGCACACAGATACACTAACACACAAAGAAAGAGACCGGGTAATGAGAGAGAAAAAGAGAGACAGGGAGAGGGAGAGAGAGAGAGAGAGAGAGAGAGAGAGAGAGAGAGAGAGAGAGAGAGAGAGAGAGAGAGAGAGAGAGAGAGAGAGAGAGAGAGAGAGAGAGAGAGAGAGAGAGATAGAGAGAGAGAGAGATAGTGTGTGTGTGTGTGTGTGTGTGTGTGTGTGTGTGAGAGAGAGAGAGAGAGAGATAGAGAGACAGACAGACAGACAGACAGACAAACACAAAGGGATAGAGGGATTTATAAGACCAGGGACAGATATACACAAAGCCAGATAGACACAAGGCACATGGACAGACATTCAGACAGACATGCAATACAAGCACCATAACTCATTGCATTTAAAAAGAGAAGAGGAAAATCAATCGTCGAGTCTGTTTCCATTCTGGACTGTACAATCAATCGTTCAACATGTGTAAGCAATCTTGCCTTTCATCTCGATGAATCTCTGATCAATGGAAGAACATGTGAAAACTGTGCTGAAAACTACTCATTACCATCTGAATATTCTGAGAAACCTGTGCAAAATCAGAGATCTGCTCGACACAAATTTAACCAAAATCATCGTGTATGCCCTCATCACAAGTATACTAGATTACTGCAACGCCCTACTTTATGGTCTACAAGCAAAGACTTTAAGAAAATTGCAGATGGATTCAAAACAAAGCTGCCAGTGTTATGACAAAGACAAGTATACATGAGAGCATCAGCCGTGTCCTGCACTCGTTGCACTGGATGCCCATCGAGAAGAGAATATCTATCAAAATTGCTTGCCACACCTACAAATGCATCAACGTTCCAGCTATAAGCCTGAGATCCTCAAACGCAATCAACTTTAAAAAGAGGCGATCAAAAAACAAAATTCGCTGACCGACATTTCTCTGGTACCACACCCACTGTCTGGAACCCACTGTCTGGAACCCACTGTCTGGAACCCACTGTCTGGAACTCACTGTCTGGAACCCACTGTCTGGAACCCACTGTCTGGAACCCACTGTCTGGAACCCACTGTCTGGAACCCACTGTCTAGAACCCACTGTCTGGAACCCACTGTCTGGAACCCACTGTCTGGAACCCACTGTCTGGAACCCACTGTCTGGAACCCACTGTCTGGAACCCACTGTCTGGAACCCACTGTCTGGAACCCACTGTCTGGAACCCACTGTCCTACAAAAATCAGGAACTGTAGGCCTACTAACTACACAACTTTTAAATCACGTCTTAAAACAGAACTATTCCGCTGGCATATTATTAACGTTTATCGCTTGTATACATTTGTGTGATGTCTGTGAAGCGCCTCAGAGCATGCCAAATGGATTAAGTGACTTATTTTATATATATATAAATATACATATTATATTATTTTATTATATATAAGGAGTCGAAGAGCTACACTAGAAGGGAGAGAGAGACAGGGTGAGGGGAGAAAGACAAACGTACAGACAGACACAGAGACAGAGAAAGACATGTGCTCAGCTTATTGCATAGGGAATATATGAATGTATCTTTTTTTATTTGTTCTTTTTGGATGCAAATATATTGCTTATTTTTGATAATCTTAATTCTTGGTGAAATAGAAATGTTCATTATTATTATTTTTATGTATTATTATTATGTATTATTATTATTATTATTATTATTATTATTATTATTATTATTATTATTATTATCTTCTTTCACAAGACTGTTACAGACAGAGAGAGAGAGAGAGAGAGAGAGAGAGAGAGAGAGAGAGAGAGAGAGAGGGGAGTGAGATAGAGAAAGGGGTGTGAGAGAGAGAAGACAGACAGACAGACAGATAGAGATAGATAGAGATGGTAGAAAGAGAGAAAGACATATTACCAGCTGGTCAAAACAGTGCTAAATGGCCAGATGTACCATTTGGTTTACAGACAGACTCAAGAGTTGACAATCAGAAGATGGCAGCGTGTGACGAATAAAATAGGATTATCGATAAAGAAAATCGAAGAATAGCAAAACAGAAAATATCAGTAGTTACAAAAGATCATTTCGGTTAAACCTCAATAGAGAACAATATAAAGTAAAAAAGAAAGAAAAAATGAAAGTACACAGGTTATTGCCCTAGTCTGGAAATGAATTTCTGGTCACGGCCCGCTGGAACCTGATCGATTCTTCCCACTTTCTCTCACACGTTTTATCAATGTCTGAAAGTAACCTAGTTTAAAACATTTGCCTGACACACGAAATACAATGACACGTGTCTAGCCAATAGCTTATTACAATGAGGATACTTATATTACCGGTGTATTTAAACGGATATTCTACTGTCATTCATTCTGTTTGACATGAA
The DNA here is from genome assembly GCA_037039925.1 of Doris montereyensis. Classification (NCBI taxonomy): domain Eukaryota; kingdom Metazoa; phylum Mollusca; class Gastropoda; order Nudibranchia; family Dorididae; genus Doris; species Doris montereyensis. Next base: position 44,655 of record JAXRKP010001080.1, on the reverse strand, counting down.
TGGATAAAACCTCAATAACTAACAAAGATTCTTATAAGATTACAATTCTTTATGGATATAACCTTTCAATTTGATATCACAAGATTATTGTTACAATGAATGCACTATATTTTTACTGCAAAGGAGATAGAACCTAAAGACAAGATTAGTTACATCAATTTAAAATGATAATGCCTGATAATCTTCCCACTCCGAGGTCTGATTTCGGTGATACTAATTTAAAGGTCCATTTAGTTTCAGATTGTCATTCATTCTGTTAGAAACCATCTCATAGATTCAATCATTTGTATCTGCAATGGTTTGATCTCATATTGTTTTCTGATTTTTTTAATACTATTTAGATTATATTCCAACTTTATTCCCTACTGTCTAAGATCCACTTTCATTGACATAGATACAGTCTAAACTGTGGTATACTATATTTCCTTGCCTACAAAAGATGGTTAATTTGCAGGCCTACTCTTGATTCTCTTAGTTTTCCCTCTGAGTTAATCATTACTCCTTAGATAATTGTAGCTTTGAACTTGTTCTAAATTCTCCCTGCCCTAGAACGATAAGATTTTGTGGTTTAGCTTCCTTAGTTACTAGCATTGTTTTGGGTTTTCTTTGATTTACTCTCATTCCTCTTTTATTTAATTCATTATTCATTATTTTGATATGTGATTGGATAGTCCCTTTCTGATTTTCCAAACAGAACTAAATCATCGTCAAATGAAAACATTGATACATTTACTGGTTTGAGCTTCTACATACCTTCATTCATTTTCTTCATGTTTGATGATGCCTTTGCAACTGAATCCATAAATGTGATAGACAAAAGAGGACTTAGGTACAAACCTGTCTTACTCCTATATCTACATCAAATTCTTCAGATACATTTCCAATACTCTCACTACACATATGTTGGTTTATTGTAAAATCTTTTAATGGCTTCTATTGAATTTTGCACTACATTGTGTTCTTTTAAAGAACTGCCATAGTTCGTCCCTCCTCACAGTGTCAAATGCCTTTTCTAAGTCAATAAAACGCAGGTGCAAGTCAATGTTTCTTTCAAGGGATTATTCTATTATTTGTCTAACTGTAAACATGATAAATCTTGTACACTTCTTCACTCTCTAAATCCACTCTGGTGTTCTTCAATCCGATTCTCTACTCTTTTCCTTAGTCTCATTTCCAGAATCCTGGCAATACAAACTTCCTGGTACGCTAAGTAGTGATATTCCTCTATAGTTTGAGCGATAAGATAGTTGATCCTTTCTTCTAAGATAAGATACTATACGTTCCTTTTTCAGTCTTCTAGCATTGTTTCGACTGCCATGTTTCTTGACATATTGCATGTAAGTAGTTTGTCTGCCTCTCTCCCTTTGTTTTTGATAATTTCTGGATAAACTTGATCTACTCTACTGGGCCTTTTCCTAGATTTCAAGTTTCTTATAGCTGATTGAAGTTCTTCCATTGAGATATCTACATCTTCAGCTAGTTTCGATAATTAAGATACGTTACTCTTAATAATTGATCTGTACTCTTTGTTGTATTATGTTCTGGAGGGATTATGTAATGGTTAGATATACTTCCTCCACGATTCCATGATTTCGCTAATATCCTTAATTATTTCTCCTTTGAGTTCTTAATTTGTCGTATTGGGCATGCTTCAGTCTTTCTCATAAAAGACATTGCTTCCCAGAACAGCTTTTAATTTCCTTGATAGCTTTCTTGAAGTCTTTGTCTAAACTCTTCCCACTGTTCCTGTTTTGCTTTTCCTCTTCCTCTTTGGCGATAGTCCCAACGAACTCTAATTATCCTTTCCTCTGGTCTCTTTGTTTGCAAGTATTTCTTCAGGCATCTTTCTTTTCTTTGATCTTAGTCTTGACATTCTCATTCCACCATATATCTCTCTTTAATTTGTTTTCTACCACAGGCCTCTTCAGATACAACTGAGGAGTGTTTCTTTATATATTTGCAAGTTCTATTGTGCTTTCCTTCATATCCATCTGCCTTAACTGATATATCTTTTTATCCTGGATTGGTACATTTGTTTTACTATTGGTTTATTTAGTTCTTCTATTTTGAGTTTAGTAAAATTTCTTCTCTTTCCTTTTCTGTTTGTTTTTTTTATTAATAATGTCATTTGGGCTGTCACTAGGTGATGATCAGTAAATATTTCTGCTCCTCTGCTTACTCTAACATCCATTGTACTGTAAAAGGAGCTACCTATTATGTAATACGAAGGAGCCACAGTGGAGTGAAGTCAAAGCGACAAACGAGAAATATCTAGAATCTAGATCTAAGTAATACCTATCACACGATGTGTGTCAGAAGAAAAACATCATCACCAAGGAGAAATAGCTTGAGACTTTGATAACTTGGATAGCATCAGCTAGTCCTAACTGGCTTTTTTCGAAATTTCAGGTAAGTGATTTACTCTCTTCCCTTATTGCATCGATAAATTTGTACATTTCGCACCTTCAGTGTAATTGATGTTCCTTTCATTCATTCTCTATCATTTCTTAGACCCAGTGAGATATAATCTAGTCTTACATTTATCCTATCATTTCTTCTTTCTAGACCCAGTGAGATATAGATCTAGTCTTACATTTATCTCGTTCTTGTTTCCCCATCTCTCTAAATAAAGACTCTCTCTCTCTCTCTCTCTCTCTCATCTCTTTCTACTCTCTCTCTCTCTCTCTCTCTCTCTCTCTTCTCTCTCTCTCTCTCTCTCTCTCTCTCTCTCTCTCTCTCTCTCTCTCTCTCTCTCCTCTCTCTCTAATCTCTCTGTCTCTCTCTCTCTCTCTCTCTCTCTCTCTCTCTCTCTCTCTTCTTCTCACCTCTTGCTTACTCCATTAGATCTGAACCTCTTATTTCTTCAACCCCCCCATACCCCTCTGCTAGTTTCTTAACATCACTGTCTTTTTTTCTTTCTTTCTCCTTTATGTTTTCTTCTGACATCACATTGTGTGATGCCGGAGGTATCTTAGATCTAGATTCTAGATATTTCTCTTTGTTGTCTGACGAAGGTTATACCCGAAAGGTCACATGTTTGTTCTGTCTTTATTAGTAGAGTTGTCACTTATTGTCATATTTCGCCTTTAACTAGTATATAGTCTATCATTGACTTTTCACATCCGTCTTCATTTACTCTTGTATATCTTATGAGGAAAAAATATGTTAACTACATGTATTTTTATGTTATTCTTTAGGCAAAAATCTATTAGTCTCTCTCCATTTGGAGAAGTTATTGTCTCTCCTTCTTTACCTATTACTCCTCCTGACGTTTCTACATTGTTGCTTACTCTAGCGTTTAAATCTCCTAAGACAAATAATTCCAAATTTGGATTTGAGATTCTCTGCAGCTATTTGTAAATCGTTTTCGATGATATCTTTTCTTCTTTGGTGTCATCTTCGTTTGGTCCATAAGCTATTAATAATTTAATTTCTCTTCCTTTTGGTTTAACATTTACCTCTAATAGCCGTGGGCTTACCAAATTTCCAACTTTCTAGTAGCATGTCTTGCCTTTTATGCATTAGGAGGCCTACTCCTGCTCTAGCTCTATCTTTGACATCTCCCTCCTGAGAAGATCAAGTACGATTTAGTCCTACATTTTCTATTCCTTTGTCCTTTTTTCTTTGTTTCTGTCATAGGCCAGAATTTCCAATACTGATTTGTTGTTTCCATTTCTTCAGCTAATTCTAATTCCTTTCCATTAATTGCCTTAACATTTCATGTTCCAAAAATCACAGTCCGTGTTCTTTTCAGAGTCGTCTTCGAAAGTTCAAGTCGGTATATCATTGTATATATTACTTTGAATCAGGTTGTTTTGGATAAGCAGTACGGATTAGCCCACTCTACCCTAGGTAGATGGTGGGGATGTCACCTTGAGGCCCCCTACCGGGCTCTTGTTATTTTCTGTCAGGTTAACTCCCTTAGCCTTTGGTTGCTCAAAAACCAGCCTGCAAGGCAGCAGGTTGTTATTTTCTGTTCAGGGTTAACTCCCTTAGACTTTGGTCAGCCAAGTTCTGCCTTCAAACAGAGAACTCGTGGGGGGGATCATCTACTACCCGTAATTTGCCCACTGCCCGCTAATAATAATAATCATAATAAATAATAATAATAATAATTATTATAATGGGTAACACTTCCATTGCACGAAGAAATTAAATTATCAGAAAGAAGCAATATATTTGTATCTAAAAGAGAAAGACAGAAAGATTACAAACATTCATTTATGCCCTATGCAATAAGACTGTTGCAAATTCAGAACAGACGATGACAATGTTCCTCATATATCCAGCTAGTGGTAAAATAGATTACTTTTCTATGTTATATTAGATAGAATGTCTGAATGTGAATTCTCTCTGTAATCAACCCAGTACAAGTGTCTACGATCCATTGAATGTTTCCATTTCTCTATTCCCTCACCCATCCTCCTTTGTGTACCTATTCTGTAGTGTTTTAGTGTTTTAGTGTTTTAGTGTTTCGGATAGAAATTCATTTTGGAGCGTTGTAAAATCCATCATGTGACAAAGCCAATATATTCATCTGTCTCAACAAAAGTATCTTATCTTATCTTATCTTATATTATATTATATCTTCGTATTGGAACATACCCCCCCCCACAGAATGAAGGCTTTGGGCGCATCACAAAGAAAAAAAAAGCATGCGGGTGGGGCTAGACGTCTAGGGAGTGTGACAGGAGGAGAGGGGGATTGGAGGCACCCTCTGTGAATTAATGCTAATTGAGTAATTCTTACCTTTATCAAGTCCACAACCCAAAAAGCCCTATATTATCACGTAAGCACTTCCTGAACCAAAAAAATGTACTCAAAAAATGGCAGATCGCTTTTCATGAACTGGTGCAGGAATCAAGTGTTTCGTGTGTCCGCTAATATGGTTCTTTGGACTCGTCAGTGATTTGACATTTAGATTCTTGTCAATCTGAAATTTTCTAGACGTATATTATGCATTATTCGCCTACGGTTTTCCTCTCTCTTTTTTATTTTAACTTTTGGTATTATGGTTATATTACTGAGCCTACACGTCTCGGCGTTGTCGCAAAATTCTTCTCTCACTCGCGCTCTCTGGTCTCTCTATTCTCTGTCTCTCTGTCTGTCTCTGTCTCTAATTGGTTCAAGTCACATTGAAACTCTCTCTCTCTCTCCTGGTTCAAAAATGGCTCAGTTGACGCAAAAGGCAGCTGGTTCAATCTGACTTCTCTCTTCAAACTCAACTGTCTCTCTCTGTTCTTCTTCGTCTTCTTCTTTGATCTTCTTCTTCTTCATTCTTCTTCTTCTTCTTCTTCTCAAGAAAAGAGAAAGCAATTCTTCTTCTTCTTGATTCTCTCTTCTGACATCTTCTTCTTCTTCTTCTTGGCATCTGTCTGTCTTCTTCTCGACAACAGGGATGTCATATTCTTGTCAACGCTTGAGACGAAAAAAAACTCTTCTCTCTTCTTCTTCTTCTGTTTCTTCTCTCTCGTCTTCTCAACTCTCTTCTAAAAATCTCTCTGGTCTTCTTCTTCTTCTTCTTCTCATCTCGAATCGTTTTCTTCTTGAGACGAAAATCCCTCTCTCTCTGGTCTCTGTCTCTCTTCTTCTGTCTTCTGTCTCTTCCCTTCTTCTTCTCTTTCTCTCTTCTTCTCTCTCCTCTTTTACTTTTTCCTCCTCTCTCTCTCCTCATTCTCCTTCTTCTCTCTTCTCCTCCTTTTCTTTCTCTCTCTCTTTCCTCTTCCTCCTTCTTCTTCTTTTCTTCTTCTTCTTCCTTTTCTTCGACCTTCTTCTTTAAAAATCTTCTTCTTCTAGGTTATTTCCTTCTTCTCTCTTCTTCTTCTTCTTCTTCTTCTTCTTCTTCTAATTCTTCTTCTTCTTCTTCTTCTTCTTCTTCTCCTGATCGCTTCTTCTTCTATCTTCTTCTTCTTCTCACTTCTTCTAAGATCTTCTTCTTCTTCTTTTTCTTCTTCTTCTTCTTCTTCTCTCTTCTTCTTCTTGGACACACACACACACAGACACACTTCACACCCATGGCTCCTTCAAATCCTTTGTTGTCAGCCCTTATTTTCGTTGAAATCTTCTTACTTTGAAATGTCCTCGACAGCTTTTGCATGATCTTTCGTAGAAATTTACTTTGACATTTTCCTCCTTGTCATTTGTTGGGACATAGCATTGGATGACATTTTTGATTTATTCGCCAGTTGCTGGTTCTAAAAGTGGCTGATATAATCTGAGGTCCCATTGGTTTCCATGAAATAAATGAGGTTTGAGTTTTTCTTAATAACATGAAACCAACTCCTCCAGAGTGGGTTGCATTGTTGTCAGTGTTTCCTGAATAAATTATTGTTTCACCGGTTGTCAATTTTGATCCTCTTAATCCGATCCAATGAGTTTCACTGATTTTGACTGATTCCAAGAATATACAGTTTATAATTCCTGAATTCTGAGGATATTTGTGAGCACTTCCTGTCTCTTACATAGTATGGACATTCCAGTTGCGATTTCTGGAGAATTTCCTTCGGTTAAGAATGTGGATCGGCCTGCTAGGCTTCTTATTGCATTCCCCACTGTTCCAGGGAGGTGGTATGCGTCCCTGACACTTTTCTTCATCCAATTGTGCCCAAGGTTGGTGTAACTAGATTCTTTAGTGACGTTTATGTCTTGCTGATTTTTCAGGGTAGGGTTGCTGGCCCCACCCCGACCCCTGACTAGGAGGACCAGGATATATTTTGGAGATTCACTGCTAGACAGGCTTCTTCTCCACAGGTTAATGAGCCCTGTCTGCCCATGGTTTGAAATCGGAGTTCTTCCGTCTCCTAGATAGACTACCTTACCAGGCTGACGATATCTATCTACCCGCGGAGAGGTTATAAAGGCGCCTTCGATTCGGCTGCTAGTCATTTCTGTGGGTATGTTGGGGGTATTTTCTAAGAGCTGAGTTCCCATTCTCCAACTCCACCTTCATCCTCTATGACCAGCAACAGATTGTCCACGACTGCTTATTGGTTACTCACAGCTAGCCTCTATATCTAGAGGCCATTCCATTATCCGCAACCCTGTGGACATGCCTGATAGGGGATGGTCGCCCCCTTCAGCTACAATTACCTAAGAGTAATGATTAACTCAGAGGGAAAACTAAGAGAAGAAATCAGCCTGAGAATCCAAAAGGCA
>JAXRKP010001080.1:22500-30000 GCA_037039925.1 Doris montereyensis | reverse complement strand
CCGGCGGACAAAGGCGGTGCTGTGGTCGTATGGGACAAGCAACTATACATCCAAGAAGCTGAACGTCAACTCACCGGCACAGACAACAAGTTCTACATCTCCCGTCCCTCCGATAACACGTTTGCTAACAATGATAAAGTAGCTCTTACTATTAACCAACTAATTACTTCTAAAGCTCTACCACCTAAAGCGAAAATTCTACACCTCAATAACAGCCAACTCGGTAAACCGTGCTTTTATCTCCTCCCTAAAATCCACAAAGCTCACATCCCTGGTAGACCTATTGTATCAGCCTGCTCCTGCCCCACTGAACGCATCTCTGCCTTCTTGGACTCAGTATTCCAGCCTCTTGTCCAAGCTCTTCCCTCATTCATCAAGGATACCAACCAAGCTCTCACTTTCTTTGATAGTATTTCATTTACAGACACAACCCCTAGACGTCTCTTCCTCATGGATGTTGTCTCCCTCTACACATCCATACCCCATTCCATGGGCCTTCAAGCCCTTAAATTCTTCCTCGACCAGCGATCTGACCAGACAATCAACACTACCACCCTTCTCCGTTTGGCAGAACTCGTGCTAAATCTTAATTCTTTTGAATTTAATGGACAGTTTTTCGAGCAAATCAGCGGAGTTGCCATGGGCACTAAGATGGGACCCTCATACGCTTGCCTATTCATGGGTTATCTTGAGCATAGATTATTCCAGGCGTACCCTGGTCCTCTGCCCAACACCTATAAACGGTATATTGATGATGGGTTTGGTATCACGACCATGTCTGCGACTGATTTAGACCGTTTCTTCGATTTTGCAAACAACTTTTGCAAACCTATCAAGTTCACTTTTACCCAGTCTACATCCACTGTTAACTTCTTAGACATCACCGTTTCTCTCTCCGAACATGGGCTTACAACTACAATATTCTACAAAGATACAGATAGTCATAGCTATCTCCACTACACATCCTCTCATCCACCACGTTGCAAAGATGCTATTCCATACTCTCAATTCCTCCGCCTCAGACGCATCTGTTCTGCCGAGCACCTATTCACAGAGGAAGCGCCTAAGATGTTTGATTTCTTCCTACGCAGAGGCTACCCTAGGGCCATCATTTGTCAAGCCTTTCAGAGAGCTAAAATTGTACCCCGTAAAGACGCCCTCAACATCGTAGGAAGAAAAAAGACCAAACGCATACCTCTTATCCTTCCGTACCATCCGCACACACACACGTGTCATCAATATAGTCCGCAAGAACCTGCCTATTCTACACGCTAGTGACGAGACTAGACGTGTTTTCCCTTCCTTTCCATTAATTGCCTTCAAGAGACACACTAGCCTTCAGGATATCCTTGTGCACAGTCGCCTCTCTACTGACTCCTCGCCGTCGGGCACCATCCGATGTGGACGCACTAACTGCAAGACATGCCCTTTGTGGACGGCTCCACAACCATTCAGTTCCCTAGACAGACCTGGACAGTGAATGGGCAATTCTCCTGCGCCTCTCGCAATGTAATTTATGCTCTTCGCTGCAGTCATTGTGGAATGGCCTATATCGGAGAAACTGGCTTGCAACTCTCCAACAGATTTGGCCATCACAGGAGAGATATCGAATACTGCGAAAGCAAGCCGGTGCCTTTACATTTTAATGGACCAGGACATCGAGGAACCCATGACCTGAAAGTATGCATTCTCAGGTCATGTACCGGCGGTGCTGAGTCTAGGAAGTCTTTAGAGAACCGGCTTATAGTAAGATTGGGCACAATCAACCCTGATGGTATGAACGTCTTACACCAATTTGTATAATTTTCTCTGGAGTAACTCCCATAGTCGGGCACACGCTATTACTATCCCTGACCCTTCACCATCCTCTACCCTACCCCATCCGCCCCCCACCACCCCCACGAAACTATCCCACCCTAACCCTGCCCCCACCCCTTCCTATCCCGGGCAAAGTTGGGTCCCTCTGGCAGTTCACACCCCGTGTGCTCATCTATGGTAGCGTACTCAATGGTAGGCATCTTTGAACACTTAAAAAAAAATAAATTAATTTGTATTTTTATTTTTTTTACGTTCACCATTTACCGGAAGCAACTTTGCGCACGGTTTCTTACCATTACGGAATAGACCCTATTTTATCACCAAGGAGAAAATACTTGAGACTTCGATAACTTGGAAAGCATCAGCTAGTGCTAACTGGCATTTTTGAAATTTCAGATAAGTTGTTTACTCTCTTCCCTTATTGCATCGATAAATTTGCCTAATTTATATACATTTCATTCACCTTCATTTCTTCTTTTGCCCAGTGATATAGATCTAGTCTTATGGTTTATCTTTTTCTTCGTTCTTGTTTCCCAGCTGAGATCATAGATCTCTCTCCTTTCTTTCTCCCTATTTTTTCTTTCTTCCTCTCTCTCTCTCTTCTCTCTCTCTCTCTCTCTCTCTCTCTCTCTCTCTCTCTCTCTCTCTCTCTCTCTCTCTCTCTCTCTCTCTCTCTCTCTCTCTCTCTCTCTCTCTCTCTCTCTCTCTCTCTCTCTCTCTCTCTCTCTCTCTCTCTCTCTCTCTCTCTCTCTCTCTCTCTCTCTCTCTCTCTCTCTCTCTCTCTCTCTCTCTCTCTCTCTCTCTCTCTCTCTCTCTCTCTCTCTCTCTTTCTCTCCAATTCTCTCTATCTCCTTCCCACCTTTTATTACTTACTTGTTTGCATATAATTATTTTATTTCATTCTAGATCTGAACCTTCCACTCTCGCTCATTCTTCACACACCCTCTGCTACGTTTCTTATCATCACTGTCTTTTTCTTTCTTTCTTTCTCCTTTATATTTTTTTCTTCTGACATCACATTGTGTGATGCCGGAGGTTTACGTAGATCTAAATTCTAGATATTTCTCGTTTGTTGTCTGACGAAGGGTTATACCCGAAACGTCACGTGTTTGTTCTGTCTTTATTAATGGAGTTGTCACTTATTGTCATATTTCGCCTATGTCGCACATAGTCACGTGACATTCATGATCCCATACATTTAGTCATGACATGTAGTGAATCCATAGTGTTTACAATTGTACGGTGTGTATACATGTATCAACAAACACAATTATTTAATATGACGCAATGGTCCCGTAATGTAGGTCTGAAATCCATCGCCTGCCTTTATGGGGCTATACAAAATCACCGGCTACGATTGGTATTGGCAACCAAAGGTGAGACGTTTTGCTACGATTGATATTGGCAACCAAGGGTGAGACGTTTTGCAATTGGTATTGGCAACCAAGGGTGAGACGTTTCGCATTTGGTATTGGCAACCAAAGGTGAAATGTTTTGCCAGGACCACTGAGTGAACTAAAATGATATCATGCATGTGCAGCAATAGGTTAGAGTCCAAACTCCTACAGCCAGTAGGTAAAGGTAGAGATGACAGGGATGGGGGGGGGCATATTTTCCAACGAGGCGTCGGTAACTCAGTCGGTAGAGCGGCTGACTGCCACGCAAAAGGTCCGAGTTCGATCCCTCGTCCGGGAAATTTTCTGGCCCTCCTATTGACCAAGCAGAGACATGGGTAGCTAGGTCTATTCAGACTCAGCAAAGAAGCGGCGTGGAAATCAATGGCAAACTAACACATTATGCCGTGTGCCTAGAAAAATCAGGACTCTACTCCTGATTCACCAAGGCTCAGCCCATGAGTATGGGACTTACTTACTTACTTACTTACTACTTATGCCCCCCCTGCTCCAAGATCTAATGCCCTCCACCCCAAGACCCCATGGACCCCAGGACAAGCATCGAATGGGACCCTCTCGATGGGCCTGCGTTTCGCACAGTCACAGATCTAGATCTAGATTCTAGACGTGTGATGTCGTTTAATTTGTTGTATTGTAACAAAAAAAATGATAATATAATAATTTAGTTTTCCGTGGGCACGTCAGTCAGCCTTGAGGTCATTGCATCTATTGATTGAAAGAAATTAGCACACTATTGCACTGTGGTTGGACATTAAAGCTAGTCACGCGTAATATGATATCCTCTCTAAATAGATTTCATGGTCATGATATGGTTGTAAAGAGAAGTGATCGAAGAAACCTACCACGGTAACCATCAAATAAAGATTGCCCCAGAATGTATTAACACACCGGTACACAATAATTGAGACAATTAAGGTATAGAATCCAGATTTTTAGATTACAAATTTACTACCCAATAGTCTTTCTTACACAATAAGTACTGATATGTCTAGATTCTAGATACGACAAACAGTGAGGCAATGAAGGGCATGTCGGTAATGACAGATAATGTCATTAATAACATCAAAGCCCTATAGGAACAAAGACGAGACAAATAATTTATATGGAATAGACAGGAACAATCTTGGTCACCATTGGGATTGAACCCGCGATATCTGCATCGGCACCCATCGCCTCACCATGAAAAGAAAGTGCGCTACCCACCGAGCTAACTACACTCCCCATGGTGGCCAAGATTTTCTTCTGTCTTTTCCTTGCACTTATCACTTGTCTCGTCTTTCTCCTTATGGGGCTTTGTTTAATGTCACTGTACTTTACTTTAGATTATAGATAAATATATAGATCTAGGTTTGTATAAATATATCTAGAATCTAAATAATGATATTGATCCAGATTTAGATCTAGAATCTAGATCTAAGTATAGATCTAGACCTAGATTCTAGATATAATCGACAGGTATGCAACTTATGGTAATTTTTTAAATATCACTAGTGTATCACTCTCATACCCTGATACTCTACTATTAGAGGCCAAACCAACGCATTTTTGGCTGCTGAACACATGTTTGGTCACTGAATCCGTCGCATCCTATTGTTTTTACTAAAAGAATAACTGCAGAACACATTAGCTCTAGATCAAGATATCTCGGCCATCACATTGTAACAACTGTGTTGATATTAGCCGTGCTATTTATAGTATAGATCTAGGGTACTTGAAGCGCGTATGAATACAGTTGTCGTTGTAAAAAATAAATCGAAATGTCGGCTTGGATTGTCAGAGCACCTAGAAGAGTGAGAGGTGAAACTGCTACCAACGACGCGTAATTGGCATGCCTGTTTTGGTAAACCCAAATATGACCAGTAAACACACTAAATAATGGCGGCTTATACAAATACACATAGCCGATGGTGCTCTGAAATTAATTGCTCAAATTACAAAAATAACAAAAATAACAAATTTGCCCTTTTTTTTCATTTCCCTTGGACCTACTTATTAATGTTTCCTTAATTAAAAAAGGAGAGAGAAACAAAGATATCGACATGTTAAATGATTCACGTGGTATTACTTATATTACTATTGCTTGATAAGAGTAGCCTGAGAAAGAGAGAAAACGTTTTAAATCTAGATCTACTTTTAAAACAGTATCCGTATACAGGCTATAGATCTAGGTCTACTCGCTCAAGATTTCTCAAACAAAGTATATGAGTTCTGATTTCTTTTTTCATTTTATTGGTAGGCTTGGATCTATAAAACAAATCATAGAAAACGCTAGAAAGTCATAGTGAATTTATTGTTCAAAACGCAAATAGTGTAACATTTAAAGACATTTTAAAAATTATTTCTCTTTTGACTCATTCTTTGTTTTATTTATCTAAGAATCAAAGTTGAAAACGGTTTAAAAAAGGGCAGAGTGATGAAGTAAAAACTTAAATTATTCGCTTTACATGAAATCAGTGGGTGATCAATACCAAGAACGAGGAGGAGGAGGAGGAGGAAGGACAGAAGGAGGAGGAAGAAGGAGGAGATAAGGAAAAGAAGAAGAAGAAGAAGAAGACAAAAGAAGAAGAAAGAAGAAGAAGAAGAAGAAGAAGAAGAAAGAAGAAGAAGAAGAAGAAGAAGAAGAAGAAGAAGAAGAAGAAGAAGAAGAAGAAGAAGAAGAAGAAGAAGAAGAAGAAGAAGAAGAAGAAGAAGAAGAAGAAGAAGAAGAAGAAGAAGAAGAAGAGAAAGGAAAGGAGAAGGAGAAGAAGAAGAAGAAGAAGAAGAAGAAGAAGAAGAAGAAGAAGAAGAAGAAGAAGAAAGAAGAAGAAGAAGAAGAAGAAGAAGAAGAAGAAGAAGAAGAAGAAGAAGAAGAAGAAGAAGAAGAAGAAGAAGAAGAAGAAGAAGAAGAAAGAAGAAGAAGAAGAAGAAGAAAGAAGAAGAAGAAGAAGAAGAAGAAGAAGAAGAAGAAGAAGAAGAAGAAGAAGAAGAAGAAGAAGAAGAAGAAGAAGAAGAAGAAGAAGAAGAAGAAGAAGAAGAAGAAGAAGAAGAAGAAGAAGAAGAAGAAGAAGAAGAAGAAGAAGAAGAAGAAGAAGAAGAAGAAGAAGAAGAAGAAGAAGAAGAAGAAGAAGAAGAAGAAGAAGAAGAAGAAGAAGAAGAAGAAGAAGAAGAAGAAGAAGAAGAAGAAGAAGAAGAAGAAGAAGAAGAAGAAGAAAGAAGAACAAAGAAGAAGAACAAGAAGAGAACAAGAAGAAGAATTCAGAAGAAGAAGAAGAAGAAGATAGAAGAAGAAGAAGAAGAAGAGAAGAAGAAGAAGAAGAAGAAGAAGGAAGAAGAAGAGAAGAAGGAGGAGGAGAAGAGGAGGAGGAGGAGGAAGAGGAAGAGGAAGAAGAGGAGGAGGAGGAGGAGAAGGAGGAGAGGAGGAGGAGGAGGAGAAGGAGAAGAGGAGGAGGAGGAGGAGGAGGAGGAGCAAGGAAGGAAGGAGGAGGAGGAGGAGAAGAGAAGAAGAAGAAGAAGAAGAAGAAGAAGAAGAAGAAGAAGAAGAAAAGAAGAAGAAGAAATAGAATTCCTCGAAGAAGAAGAAGAAGAAGAAGAAGAAGAAGAAGAAGAAGAAGAAGAAGAAGAAGAAGAAGAAGAAGAAGAAGAAGATTAACCAAGAAGTAGAAGAAGAAGGAAGAAGGAGGAGGAGGAAGCCCTCCAGGAGGAGGAGGAGGAGGACGAGAGGAAGGAAGGAGGAGAAGAAGAGGAAGAAGGAAGGAGAAGAAGAGGAGAAGAAGAAGAGGAAGGAAGAAGAAGAAGAAGAAAAGAAGAAGAAGAAGAAGAAGAAGAAGAAGAAGAAGAAGAAGAAGAAGAAGAAGAAGAAGAAGAAGAAGAAGAAGAAGAAGAAGAAGAAGAAGAAGAAGAAGAAGAAGAAGAAGAAGAAGAAGAAGAAGGAGAGTAAATAAATAATTAAATGAATAATAAACAAATGTGCAAATGAATGAATAAATAAAAAAATAATATATTTCAATTAATTAGTAACATTTTTGGGAGGGAGCGGCAAGTTAGTTGTCCAATTAGAGAGAGATTGTAGTTTCTCCTCTATTAATTACTATTTTCCTGCCTAAATTGCCTCTTTGTTTACCGTACCTATTTGCTTCCACGCCCACCAAAAGTGATTACACGACGGTGTAACGCGTTGACATGGAAGTCACGTGTCAGTTTCACCTCTCACTGATCTAGGCTGTCTGATTGTACCTAGATATCTAGATCTACATTTAAATTTAGTTATGAGAGAAAATGGCATATATAT
>JAXRKP010001080.1:10000-15000 GCA_037039925.1 Doris montereyensis | reverse complement strand
TCACCACCACCACCACCACCACCACCACCACCATCATATCTTATTCCTCAAACAGCTAGACACGGATATTAGGATCTAGCAACACATTTTGAACTGCATAACAAGTTAGCACGATAAGTTTCATTTTGTAAATTTCAGAGAAGGAATCGTGTTACTGGCGCCGAGGTGGTACAGTGATAAGCTGTTGTCTGCACGTGGGTTGTTGCGCCAGTTACTTCCGCCACTATGGCCTTGCTAGTGAAAAACCTAAAACGAGGCAACTCTATGATAATTGTATGTCCCCGTTTAACTTTCATCTGTGGGCGGTTGGCAGCAAGTGTTGCCAGGTCTATAGTAGCAAATATTTATTCTTTCCTTTCACGATCTTCACGTGTATCATCTCGTCTTGCTGCTTCCTCTTCATTCACTGAGATCGTCGTATATTATCGTAGGTAGAGTTCCTTAAAGGCTTATTACGGCCCATAGAGGCGGAGATTCTCCCGGTTACAATAGCTGTGAACCGGAACAAGTGATAATAATCACCTCCTGGACAGGACGCTAGTCTGATCTTTCCCTTGCAAGCCGGTGCTTGCACACATTTGCACCTGGGTCGAGTAGAGGGCTAAGTGTCTTTCCCAAGGAACACAACGTCGAACTAGCTTTGCTAGAATTGAACCGATATCTCAAGATCTCAAGTCCGGCAGCCTAACCACTTGACCACCAAAGCCACTCGCATATTGTTGGGTAGAACGGGGTGAACGTACCTGAAAAAAAACCGAGACATTTCTACTTCTGTGACTTTTCTGCTACTGCTACCTCCAGCAAGGACAACACGTTCCCAGCAGTGTTCTTGGTTTGTTCGCTTCCTTTATCAGTTTGTGATCAAGATTAATATAAAAAATTGCGCAAAATAATTGATTAAAAACAGACTACAATATAGATCAAATTGGGGCATATTATGGGCCTTGGAAAAATAAACACACCGAAAACAACAACAAACCCTATGGGCGGATGGTCAGTGATGCTGGCAAATTTCACTTCTTTCTTTTCTCTCTTTCTCTTGACTTTCACCCTTAACTTACATTGAGATCACCGCGTGTGTTAGACGAGGCATTTCAAGTAAAGAAACAACGAACTTTACAAAACCTTGCGGATCGAATTTAGACCCATGGAATTTCGTTTTCTTTTGTGTCTACCGTGTATAACTTGGGAATCAGTCTCTATCCTTACATTGGGGCCCTCGGTAGTCCAGAACAACGTGTCGGCCTCTCAACCCAAAGGTCTGAGTTCAGGCCCAACCAACAGTTGAAAACTTTTCTCAATTTATTCCAGTAAAATCTTCCCCCTCCTTCCCCCCTTCTTGTCCAGGTAGGTGGATCGACACCTTGACCCATCGGAGGCGGACGATATAAAGTAGGTCCTGTGCAAATCACAAATACTATGTGCACAACAAGATCCTTTAGCTGTTTACAAAATCCGCAAAATTAAAATAAAAAACCTACCAAAAAACCCGAGATCACCTTAATCGTGGATGATGGGTAACCAAATCAAAAAATGTCACCTGTTCCTTCTTTAACAGGATTATGCTTTGTTCATTGCTGTCATTATCACATCGTTAATGCTACTGCTGGTTGTGATCATCGTTACGGTGTGGTGCTGTTACAGGCAAAGCAAGGCATCAAGAGCAAGAAGTTACGACGCCACAAGAATGTCTCTGCTTGCCATTTTCTCCGGCTTTATCAAGTTCTTTCTAGGTATTGCATGAGCCCTAATTAAAATATATAATTCGTTGCGTCTTCCGGTTTCACCAGGGTTAAGTGGGACAGGTGTCACAGGATGTTCCTGACACTTCTATCTCTGGACACGTCTGTCTCTGGACACTTCTTCTCTGGACATTTCTTTCACTGGATACTTCTGTCTCTAGACACTTCTGTCTCTGGACATTTCTGTCTCTGAATATTCTGTCTCTGGACACTCATCTGCTCCTGGACACTTCTGTCTCTGGACACTTCTGTCTCTGGACATTTTTGTCTCTGGATACTTCTGCATTTGGACACTTCTATCTCTGGACACTTCTGTCTCTAGACATTTCTGTCTCTGGACACTTCTTTCTCTGGAAACGTCTGTCTCTGGACATTTCTGTCTGTGGACACTTCTGTCTCTGGATATTTCTGTCTCTGGAAATTTTTGTCTCTGGACACTTCTGCATTTGGACACTTCCGTCTCTGGACATTTCTGTCTCTAGACATTTCTGTCTCTGGACACTTCTTTCTCTGGACATTTCTGTCTCTGGACATTTCTGTCTCTGGATATTTCTGTCTCTGGACATTTCTGTATCAAGACATTTCTGTCTCTGGACATTTCTGTCTCTGGACACTTATGTTTCTGAACACTTCTGTTTCTGGACACTTCTTACTCTGGACACTTCTATCCCTGGACATTTCTGTTTTTGGATATTTCTGTCTCTGGACATTTCTGTCTCTGGATATTTCTGTCTCTGGACATTTCTGTCTCTGGATATTTCTCTCTCTGGACATTTCTGTCTCTGGATATTTCTGTCTCTGGACATTTTTGTCTCTTGATACTTCTGCATTTGGACACTTCTATCTCTGGACACTTCTGTCTCTATTTCTGTCTCTGGACATTTCTGTCTCTGCAGTTCTTCTGCTCTCTGGATATTTCTATCTCCTAGACCATTCTTTTTTTCTCTCTGGATATTTCTGTCTCTGGATATTTCTGTCTCTCGATATTTCTGTCTCTGGACCCTTTCTGTCTCTGGACACTTATGTTTGAACACTTCTGTTTCTGGACACTTCTTACTCTGGACTCTGGACTTTTCTGCCTCTGGATATTTCTGTTTTTGGATATTTCTGTTTCCAGATACTCTCCTGTCTTGGACATTTCTGTCTCTGGCTTGTCTCTGGACACTTCTGTCTCTGACACTTTGAACACTTTCTGTTTCTGGACTTTCTGCCTCTGGGACATTTCTGTTTTTAATATTTCTCAGGAAATTTCTGTCTCTGACACTTCTGTCTCTGGACATTTCTGTTTCTGATCTTCTGTCTCTGACACTTCTGTCTCTGACACTTTTGTCTCTGACACCTTCTCTTTTTGACACTTCTGTCTCTACATTCTGTCTCTGGACACTTCTGTCTCTGGACATTTTTGTGTCTTGATATTTCCGTCTTTGGACACTTCTGTCTCTTGATACTTCTGTCTCTGGACATGTCAGTCTCTGGACATTTTTGTCTCTGGACACTTCCGTCTCTGGACATTTCTGTCTCTCGGACACTTCTGTCTTTGGATACTTCTGTCTCTTGACACTTTTGTCTCCTGGACATGTCAGTCTCTGGACATGTCAGTCTCTGGTTTCTTTTGTCTCCGGACACTTCTGTCTCTGGACACTTCTGTCTCTGACACTTCTGTCTCAGGCGTCATGCCTGATCACACCTGAGTAAAGATAAACGTCGTCACGATATGTATTGTACATCGTATGGTATTTAACCGAGTTTTAACGTGCCGCTATTATGCTATAAGCTAAAATGTTCGTAAAACTCGGTCTGGTCTGTTTTTTTACTCTTCCAACGGTGATGGACTGAGATTTAATTTGTGACAGATGCTATTAGCTGTATGTAGCGTGCCTCAACCTCGGTCTGTGAATGTATAAAACTTCCAACTGGGATGGACGGATAGTTTTACAGTTAATAACATCCGTGACAAGATAAACATCCAGTCCATTACAGTTGGAAGTTAGTATACATGTGGTATAGGAGCCTAGTTTGATTGGTTGGTAGATGCGCTCTCTTTTCATGTCGAAGCTTGATGAATGCCGACACGGAGGTGGGGATTCGATTCTAGTGGGTTTTTCTCTCGTCCTTTGTATTTGTATCGTCTTTGTTCTTACGGGATTTCGATGTCATTTAATGTCATCATTTCACACTAAACTTCGCCAGCAGTTAAAAGGACTGTCTTTTCTCAAAATTTATATTTCTGCTATTGACCATGTGATTACTGCACAACGTGATCGTGAATGAAAACCAACAAACTGAATATTCAAACAAACAATCAAACCGACAAACCAACAGAGCCTTTTCGTTATTAATCAGCTATGGATACAATTTACGTCGTGTATCCTTTGTCTAAAAATATTTATTAGCCACACGTGTTTGCTTGATCTACTCTCACAGTTGACATGGATAATGGATACCAGGTCTTTAAAAACGTTATTAGCAGTGTTTGTTTAAAAATGGATTATTAGCCACACGTTGACATGGATAATGGATACTTGAATCTACTACTCTCACAGTTGACATGGATAATGGATATCAGGTGTTTAAAAACGTTATTAGCCACACGTGTTTGCTTGATCTCTCTCACAGTTGACATGGATAATGGATATCAGGTGTTTAAAAACGTTATTAGCCACACGTGTTTGTTTCAATCTACTCTCACAGTTGACAACGATAATGGATATCAGGTGTTTAAATGTTATTAGCCACACGTGTTTGCTTCGATCTACCCCACAGTTGACAACGATAATGGATATCAGGTGTTTAAATGTTATTAGCCACACGTTGACATTTGGATACTTTTAAAAACGTTAATCTCTACTCACAGTTGACAACGATAATGGATATCAGGTGTTTATAAATGTGTTTGCTTCGTCTACTCTAGTTGACAACGATAATGGATATCGTGTTTGTTTCCAATCTACTCTCACAGTTGACAACGATAATGGATATCAGGTCTTTAAATGTTATTAGCCACACGTGTTTGCTTCAATTTACTCTCACAGTTGACAACGATAATGGATATCAGGTGTTTAAATGTTATTAGCCACACGTGTTTGCTTCAATCTACTCTCACAGTTGACATGGATAATGGATACCAGGTGTTTAAAAACGATATTAGCCACACGTGTTTGCTTCAATCTACTCTCACAGTTGACAACGATAATGAATACCAGGTCACGACAATCACCGCTACGACCTACCCATACCCGCAAGCCCCGGGCTACTATG
>JAXRKP010001080.1:2500-5000 GCA_037039925.1 Doris montereyensis | reverse complement strand
ATGGATCCATAGTGTGTTCACAATTGTACGATGTACTATACACGGTATCAAGCAAGACACAATTATTTAATATGACGTACATGGTCACGTAGATGTGGGTCTGGGAATCCATCGCCTGCCTTATATGGGGCTGATAAAAATCTACCGGGTCGCTACGACTGGATATGGGCAACCAAAGGCTGAGACTATTTTTGCTACGATGTGGTGATTGGCATACTCGAAGGGTAGAGAACGTTTTCGCGACTTCGGTAATTGAGCAAGTAAATCAAGATTCCCAACGAAGGGTGAGACGTTTCGCGAATTGGTATTGGCAGACCACGTGGGGAGACGTTTGTGTATTTGGTATTGGTCAACCAAAGGGGGAGATCGTTTTGCATTTGTATCTGGATCAAGGCAACCAAGAGGTGGAAACGCTTTTGCCAGGACCGCTTGGGGAGTCTGTACTTTGGAGCTGGGGGGGGGCATATTTTCCAGCGAGACGTCGGTAACTCGGTCGGTAGAGCGGCTGACTGCCACGCAAAAGGTCCGAGTTTTGATCCCTCGTCCGGGCAATTTTCTCTGGCCCTCCTGTTGACTCAGCATGAGACAGTGGGGTAGCCTAGGTCTATTCAGTACTCAGCAAAGAAGCGGCGTGGAAAGCAATGGCAAACTAGCACATTATGCCGTGTGCCTAGAAAAAATCAGGACCTCTACCTGTCCTGATTCCCCAAGGTTCAACTCATGAGTAATGGACTTTGATCTACTTACTTACTTTTGACTTACTGTACTTATCCTACTATTTAGCTCTTACTTACTTAGCTTGACATTACTTTGACTGTACTTACTTTACTTACTATCTTACTAACTACTTATGCCCCCCCTCCCCCTCGCCACACACTAGATTGCTATATGCCCCCTCCCTCCAAGACCCCGATGGGCCCCCAGAGACAAGCACCGAATGGGACCCTCTCAGTGGGCCCGCGTTTACGCACAGTCACAGATCTAGACCTAGATTCTAGACGTGTGATGTCGTTTAATTTGTTGTACTGTAACAAAAAAATGATAATATAATAATTACGTTTTCCGTGGGCACGCCAGTCAGCCTTGAGGTCATTGCATCTATCGATTGAAAGGAATTAGCACACTATTGCACTGTGGTTGAACATTAAAGCTAGTCACGTGTAATATGATATCCTCACTAAATAGATTTCATGGTCATGATATGGTTGTAAAGAGGAGGATCGAAGAAACCTACCACGGTAACCATCAAAAGATTGCCCCAGAATGGTTGACCACCGGTACACACAATAATTGAGACAATTAAGGTATAGAATCCAGATTTTTGATTACAAATTTACCACCCAATAGTCTTTCTTACACAATAAGTACTGATATGTCTAGATTCTAGATATGACAAACAGTGAGGCAAGGAAGGGGCATGTCGGAAATGACATATAATGTCATTAAATAATATCACAGCCCTATAGGAACAAAGACGGGACAAATAATTTATAAGGAATAGACAGGAACAATCTTGGTCACCATTGGGATTGAACTCGTGACCTCTGCATCGACACCCATCACCTCACCATGAAAAGAAAGTGCGCTACCCACCGAGCTAATTACACTCCCTATGGTGGCCAAGATTTTCTTCTGTCATTTCCTTTGCACTTATCACTTGTCTCGTCTTTTCTCCTTATGGGGCTTTGTTTATTGTCACTATACTTCACTTTAGATTATAGATAAATATATAGATCTGGGTTTGAGTAAAATATGTTTAGAATCTAAATAATAATATTGATCTCTGCCTAAATCGCCTTTTTGTTTTCCGTACCTGTTGCTTCCACGCCCACTGTGTGATTACACGACGGTGTAACGCGTTGACATGGAAGTCACGTGTCAGTTTCACCTCTCACTTATCTAGGCTCTCTGGATTGTACCTAGATATCTAGATCTACGTTTAAATTTAGCTATGAGAGAAAATGGCATATCTATCACCATTACAAATTACCACCCAATAGTCTTTCTTACACAATAAGTACTGATATGTCTGATTCACCCGACACCCCCCTGCCGTCCCCACCACTACTCGCTCCCCCGCCCCACCCCAACTTGTCCCCTCCAATCCCCTCATCGGAGGCAAGGTTTGGTCCATTTGACGATTGAATTGCCATTAATTTTTTGTACTATTACGCAATTAGTGTTTTACAATTAGTGTTGGCAATAACATAATTCCAAACAGAAACATTAATGTTTCAAAAAGCAATAATTTGCAACAGTTGTAAAGATGAAATTCGCATAACACAACGCACTGTGATTTCTGCCTGGAGATAGGCAAGACCGAATAGAGGAATGCTTGTCAACGAAGTCGACGGAGGTCTGTAGGCTTCGCTAGCTCTGGATCTAAAATTCTAACTTGTGTAATAACACATTTTCACAGATTTTTATAAGGACTAATAACTGTGAGGTTAACTTCCTTAGGTTGTGATTAAAATGAGAGAACAATCTTTAAAATTAACGT
>JAXRKP010000108.1:510000-525000 GCA_037039925.1 Doris montereyensis | reverse complement strand
TCTGATTGTTTTACATTGCCACAAACCCCTATTAACACCACACACGTTATACATACACACAAACAAAATAACACATACGCAAACGAAGCAAGGAATGAACTTAAATTCCAACTTTGCGCCCTGTCTACAGCAGTATCCAATATGACTACCATTAGTTATGCAATAGGCACCATCACATCCACAGCTGCTAGTGTGGGGTTGAATGTTGTTGCTGGGGTTGGGTTGTTGTTGCTTTATTCGTACATAAAGACGCTTCAATCAATGTGATAAACTTACGCGTCTCGTACCAATAAACAAGTAACTCAATCAGTACAGCTATTTTTCCTTTGTTGTTACATATCTTGAGTCACTAGCACGTGAGGGACTTGAATGAGGCGGGGAAAGAGTTAAAGTCAAGAATGACTGTCATTGTCAGGTGTGGTCAGGGAATGGAGCGAGACAGGTGGTCAGTGATTGGGCAGGGCGGGACTTTGTCTTGGTGTGTCCCAAAACTGAACGTACTTGGCGAGACTATTATTATCTAAGAGCCAATTCTTGTATACTAAATTCTACTTTGATTTTTCAGAGTTTCTGTAGTCGTCCTAATTTGAGCCCTAAGATAAATCTGACCAATGTAGACACTAATCACCTTCTTAAGCACATGTTTCGTATAGTATGCTGTTGCAGCTAATTATCATAATAATGAGGAGGGGATGGAAGAACAGCAAAGAGAAAAAGAGGGCGTTATTACCTTATTTACTTTAATATTACTATAATTAATTGCACACTAATAGGTGCAATAGGTGAATGTTCCTTTAGTGATATGTATTATGACTCACATCCAATGATCGGTTCCACATTAAAATCTATATTCACACAGAAAACTGCACTACATTAAAGGTAACTAAACCAATTATGGACAAATACCGTGATTATTTGGGTCTCTCGTTCACCTTTTCTGTTATTCTCTTCAGGTTCCAAGTATTCCCCCGCCATTGTTTTTATTCAATTTTTTTATGAGTTGCATCACAGCTTTTAACTTGTTTTTCTGTTCCTGTCTGTCTGTCAATGTCAAAGTGGTGTGTATGTGTGTGTGTATGTGTGTGTGTGCGTGTGTGTGTGTATGTGTGTGTGTATATGTGTGCGTGTGTGTGTGCGTGTGTGTGTGTGAGTTTGAGTATGTGCGTATGTGCCAGTGACGTGAATGTTTGTTGTTGTGTGAGTTCTGACGGTGCATTTTCAGTTCACCTTCAAAGACAGTCTAGTGGAAAGCTGTAACTCATACCAAGCATTTGAACCCGAGATGAAAAACTTTTTTTGCAATCATCGGAGCCAAAGACCATAATGCGTCAGAGAATAGGAATAGAGTCATGTTTCTGTATCAGCAGTTTGTTGTTGTTATTTTATAAAGTTTGTCATGACTTACACTTCATGTAGGGGAAAATGCGGACAGCGTCATTTATGGCAATAACAGCTAGGACCCTGGAAGACACAAGTTTGTCTTGTATGTTTGTTTGCGCATTTTATCTATGTGTTTGTATATCCTCGTCCACCCTAAGAGTTTAGAGTAGGACTTAAGGTTGTGTGCAGACGTCCATTCAAATGGATAAGGTTTGACTACGCCGTGACGTGCGTGGATCGCAGGTGTTTCGTCCAACTCCACATGAAGACTAAGTGCCTGATTCTGCATATATATAGTAGGATTGTTTAAAAGAAATATGTGGAAAAAAATTGCCAAGAAATTATTTGAGAAATTTGAAACCAAAGCCAGGATTTGAACCTCGATCTCCGAATCCGAAGCGGGTATTGAACCACCGAGTGCCATGATAAGATTCCAGAAGAAGAATGTCCCCCTTTTCGGATTATGATATCAATGTTATTTTACATGAGGTGGAAGCCTGATGTGAGAAAATTTCTGACAGCAAAGTTGTTTTTTCTCTGATGTGAGCGATATTTCTTGTAATAGGAAAGAAGACAGATAATGAAAAAACCCCCCACTTAAATTCAACCCTTTGTAAGAATTTCAACATGATACCCTCTCTCCTGAATTCTAAGAAACAGAACATATTTCGTATTTTGCTTTTTTAGAAAACCTTTAGATTTTGTTTTTGATTCCCATTGCCGGAAGAATATTGAAACGACAATAATTGGAATAACGTGAAATATAGTGGTTTACTCCTTTTAGTTCAACAGTTTATTATCTTACGATATACCCTTTGTAGCAGAGTTAATCACCGCACACGTCACGTTATAAGAGAACTAGTTTAGTGTGTATGTAGGCGGAATAGAACCAGGATTTACATGTAGCAATAAAAACCGATTTCCTATTATAAATTAGCTCGCATTGTATTATTGTTAACATGAAAAATAAGGGTTAACGCTAAGCCCATTAATGTCTTAATGAATGGTTGCTCACACGAAAATTAAGGCTTGCAACGAAGCTCACCTCTATCTAGTAAGATTTGAAAACACATCTTTCGTCAAAGGCTCTTCGCTCACGGGCGTTACATCTTCGAGCGGCGCAAATCTAAGACAAAGTGCAATCCAACTGTAACCCCTGTCTAGCGTAAGATAATCAAAGAAGGAAGCCTATTATTGGGTGGGGAAGGGGGGAGTTTTCTTGTGTTTTTTTGTTCTGATATTTTCTATTGTCAGTCAGTTTTTTTTTCTCTTGAGCATCGTTCCCAGTTTGTTCTTGGTGTTTGCTCTTGTTCTGAGTGCATGAAATGAAAGGAATTTCATGGAGTAACTCGTTAAGACGAAGGTAAATTGGCTGTCTACCATCCGTCCACATTTGCCATCGGGCCAGACTGACTACATGCAGCAGGCCTTGAGGCACGAAAAAACCAGTCCTGATGTTGGTGGAAATGTTTTTGTGAACTGATTTTTTTTACAGTTTTTGTTGTTTTGTTTTGTTTTGTTTTTTTGCTATTCATTTGCTGAATTTGTAAATTAGTTTACAAACTTCTTTCGAGAGCCTGGATCCAAAACCAATTTTGATTTATTGAAAGAAACCGGACTGTATCAGTATCACCAAATCTAGAGTACTAGATATTAATGAATTTTCAACACACTGACTTTATGTTTATAACATTTATATATATTTACATACGCTTTTGATCTTTTAAAGTATTTCATGTTCTATCTTAGACAGGCGTAAGGAATATTAGGCATTACGAAAACTGAGATCCCCACCACGGTGGACAGGTTACTTCAAAGAAAACAAACAAAGCCAATGCTGTCATCACAATGTTTGTTTGTTTGTTTTCTTTACTGTTGTTATCGTGACCGTTTTTTTTTGTTGTTGTTATCCATGTTGTGGTCATCATCGATGTTGTTTGTCACTGTTTTTGTTATCAGTTTGATGGTTGGCTTCAACTACAACATGTTCCAATGAACACAGAAATGTTAACCTTTCTCAATCGTGTACCTCTCAGTTTAATTCTATTTCATTTTATTTCATTGCATTGTATTGTATTTGTTAAGGAGGAAGTAGTGAAGTTTTACAAGTACTGCACGCCTCTAATATTATTATACATGCCTGTCATTGCCAGATCGTATCTCGTCATTATTAAGCTTGCGCAGTTATTGGACGACGTGCGTGGGTTTCGTGTAAAGCCAAGTGGGTCTGCAGCATATAAACACTTCTTACTATGCATTTTTCTCTATCACCACGTTGTTATTTATTAGTCCCACACTCGCTTCGTCCTAAATGCCAATATTGGGGAATTCCCCTTCGTGTTTTTATTCGCAATAACTTGGTCGGTATTTCCTGTTATATGTAACTCGTTGCGTGGGACGAAGACCATACCGCTATCGCAATCGGTCTAATGAGCCATGTAACCTAAAACTGTGTGAGTGCAGAGAGACGACGTCTGACCAGCATCGCTTTATCTTCTTTGCCTGAGACCCACGACTAGATCTAGGATTTGCTCGCGACATCGGCAACTAACATAGCAGAAGACGAAAAATAATCGTTGTCGGGAGACTTGAGCTTGCAATGTAAATATTTGATACTCAGCCTGACACCTGTGGTTCTTTTGTTATTTCCATTGACTTTCTTTCCGAGCCTACCTAATTCCTCCGCTGGACTATTTTCTTTCCACCATTTCTCAACAATTTCTGATTCTCTCGTCTGGTAATATGAACTCTATATTATTTTCGAATAATTTTGAATCGAGAATCTTATTTCATTCTTTATTTGCCGATGATATATTCTGTGCATTAGGTTTGGCTTACTTACAATACGCACGTGACACGATAAGAGCGTGAGATCATGATAATAATGTCAGTTTTTATAAAACTTTGTATCAATCTGGGTTATTGTCATAGACATATTCAGTTTTAGAATAACCGGGTTTGTTTTTTTTTTGGGGGTTTGGGGGGCTTAGTCTTTTGAAGATTTAAAAAAGAATCTTGGAGTGAGAACGAAAAAAGAAAGTTCCAAAGTTGTATAATAAAGATTTTAGACTTCGCCACGTAAACAGATAGACCCGACGTTATGTTCCTTTGGGACGACATTTAACATGCATCCCCCACCCCCCCATTCAACCTAGGTGCACAGGGGTACAAGCACTAGCTTGGGAGTAAAAATCTGCGTCTGACTAGCATCCTGTCCAGGAGGCGATTGTTACCACCTGTTCCGCTTCACGCTATGGAAACCGGGATAAGCTCCGGCTCTATGGGTCGAAACGGCATTGAAGGAACTTTACTTTGACTTTACGTAAACAGATTATTTCTGGGTGTTTTGGATAAATAGGTCGGCACGTCTGTCGCTGTACAATTACTGTCATGCACGAAAACATTACAGGGTTAATTTCTTATTAGTATTTTTCTTGTATTATCTTATTCGTCTATTTATTAGCGCCCAATAGATACATGCCATTATACTGGTGTGTCCTCGCTAGAAAGAAGATACAAAAGTAGAATGCAAATAAATCCAGCAAACTCAAAATTGAGATAGTTGAAATCTAGACTACTGTAACAAACGGACTTTTTTGTGGCTTGTTTGAGGACCGCCACACCGTTAGCTGGGATGTCGCCTCTGTGCTCAAATCTGTTTCATCTTAAGAACATGGGGTAAGCTCTGGATTGAAGATTCAAATCAATTTGGTATTTGGCTTATTTCTTTTTTTATTATCATTTTCCACAATTGTGTTTAAACTCTGCTTGTCAAGGGCATTTTATGAGCGCGTTTGTTTGTGTGTGTGTGTCTGTGTGTGTGTGTGTGTGTGTGTGTGTGTTTTATGCGTGTGCTGCATATGTCTATATGTATGTATGTGTTTGTGTGTGTATGTGTGTGTGTGTATGTGTGTGATCCTACTTGGTTTTATAGTGTGGGACCTTAACTGTATATTTCTTTACATAATGTCACACCAAAGTGGTCTGTATTCGTTCAGGGGTGTTAGCTTCCACTGAAATCACTTAAGACAACTCTTGAGGTGTCCATAATGAATCCACTCAGAGTTCATGAGGCATTTTAATTGCTTTTCCATTGCTTGGGCCTTCATCAATTGTCTAGTTTGTCGTTCAGTACATTTTCGCCCATGCTAACTCGTCATGGTGGTTTCAAATTGCCTGTTCCATGCACATACTTGGAAACGTCCTTTCCGTTTGTCTAGGGTGTATAGTGATGTAAACTTTTTGTGGTCATATTGTCACAAATGATGTTTAACAACACGGAAAATTTGATTTCCTTCGGGGGGCAGGGGGGGACTTATCCAAGTCCCCCTTGTTGACAAGTGACAGGCATAATCGAACTCGCAAAAAAGTTAAAGATACACAAGCGCAGACCCACTGACTTTACATCATTCTTTTATTGTTATGAGTTACATGTATGTTAGGAGGCGCTGTGTGATAATCGGTATTTTTGAGCAGGCAATTCATTCCTAAGGCCTTTTAGCTTCAAAAAGAGCACAATTTACATTGATAGCTGCCTGATAAGCGCTTCTGTTAACAAGCTTATTCTCTGCCTGTAGCAATGTAGTCATTCACGCCTAAGCCAAGTAAGGGAAAGCAAAGTGAAGAACATTTCCTGAGAGTAGTTGACTCTGTGGTTCAGGGGCAAAATATTGGTCTCTCAACCAAAAGTCGTGGGTTCGTGCCTGGCAGGTTGAAACATTTCATAGATGGGTTTTTTGTGTGTGTAACCCCCCCCCCGCCCCTCCTCTCCTTGTCCAGGTAGGTGGATCGACATCTAGTCCCATCGCAGATTACAACACTATGTTCACGCTAAATATCCCTTGGCTATTTCCAGGTTTTCCGTGCAAAATTTTAAACATCTGACCGAAAATTCCATGTTCACCTTAGTTGTGGATGTTGGATGTTAGTAAAATCAAATCAAAATTAGATGAAGTTCTAAGAGTGCAATGTTGTTCAGCCAGGCTTTAATCAGTGACGATGTGATTCCACGCTCACACCGCTATCGACTGTGCGGCAACACTTCCGAACATTACTCGTGCTATCGTCATTTTGAACTCTCGTTACGAGTCGCGACAGATTACCAAAGATGCATTTCACTTCAATCAAAAGACGGGGAGAGCATCCATGATCTCTTTCGAAATAGATAATATTAATAATACTAATAATAATATACGAAACCGATGTATCTCTATACAGCTTTCAGTTGGCAGTCCCATGCCCGAACGGACTCGGCTAAACTACAGGGAAGTGAAAGTAGAAAGGGACCATACTCTTAAGGAGCCATTGTCTGTCAAACGGATTGCCGATTTAATGTCAATGGGTTGTCAAGGTAGGCTATTTATGTCCTTACTGGCAACAATACGCAGGCCGTGTCTCATGGTGTGTCTGACCTCCTGTTGCCGACCACTGTCTCCAACTCTCTCTGTCTGTCTCTGTCTGTGTCTCTGTCTGTCTGTCTGTCTGTCTGTCTGTCTGTCTGTCTGTCTCTCTCTCTCTCTCTCTCTCTCTCTCTCTCTCTCTCTCTCTCTCTCTCTCTCTCTCTCTCTCTCTCTGTGTGTGTCTGTTCTCTCTCTCTCTCTCTTTTGTGTGTCTGTCTCTCTGTCTCTCTCTCTCTCTCTCTCATCTTCACTCTCTCTCTCTCTCTCTCTCTCTCTCTCTCTCTTCTCTCTAATCTGTCTCTCTCTTTCTCTGTTATCTCTCTCTCTCTCTCTGATCTCTCGATTTCTACGTCATCTCTTGCAAACTCTCTCTCTGCTCTCTCTCTCTCTCTCTCTCTCTCTCTCTCTCTCTAATCTCTCTCTCTCTCTCTTGCTCTAATCTCTCTAATCGATTTAGTAAGTCTCTCTCTCTCTCTCTCTCTCTCTCATGTCTTGCTCTCTCTCTCTCTCTCTCTCTCTTTAGTCTCTGTCTCTCATCTCTCTCTCTCTCTCTGTCCACACACATACACACATACATACACATACACATCCTTTCAAGCAGTATCATGTACTCCACATCCACTGTTTCCTTGGATTTTTACATCTCTACCAAAAACGTGTTTATGTTTGTCGTAATATTTTCGTCGTTCAATCACAATAATTTAGAGTGCCAATCGATTCCAGTCCTTGTCCATGTTTTTTGACATAGTGACCTGTCCGATGTTTTGAGGTCACAGTACTTTGATATACGCCAAGGACCCACTGATCTTTGCTGATCAAACTGACCAAACAAATTCCAGCTCTCAAGGACGCTCAGGACCGCTGGATTTCCTTTACATGGTCAGTCCATTCATGAGCTTCAATTGCAAGTGGCAAATGCAGAGCTGCCCATGTAACTTTCTTTTACTCGTACTTCAGCATGACCTAAAGAGCGTCCAGGAATGGGTTCGTGTTGGTGTTGTTGTTGTTGTTGTTGTTGTTGTTTTACTTACTAAAACTAGAAGTGATGCTGTCAATGCAATGTATGGCCATAACATCATCTGTATCATCATGATCATCATTATCATATCATCGAAGAAGAAAAAGAAGCAGTAGTAGAAGAAGAAGTAGAAGAAGAAGAAGAAGAAGAAGAAGAAGAAGAAGAAGAAGAAGAAGAAGAAGAAGAAGAAGAAGAAGAAGAAGAAGAAACAAAGAAGAAGAAGAAGAAGAAGAAGAAGAAGAAGAAGAAGAAGAAGAAAGAAGAAGAAAAAGAAGAAAAAGAGAAGAAGAAGTTATAGTAATACCAACAGCCTAAACAACAGGAGCATCAAAGCGGCATGTCATTAGCAAAAGCAGCAGCAGCAGCAGGAGCAGTAGTAGTAGTAGCAGCAGCAGCAGCAGCAGCAGCAGCAGCAGCAGCAGCAGCAGCAGCAGCATTAGCAGCAGCAAACAACAGGACGCTAGCTTTTTGGCAGCAGCAGCAGTATTACAGCCTAAAGTGGCTAGCAGCAGCAGCAGTAGCAGCAGCAGTAACTAGCAATAGTAGCAGCAGTAGTAGCAAGCGGCAGCAGCAGCAGTAGTAGCAGTAGCAGTAGCAGTAGTTGCAGCGGCAGTAGTAGTAGCAGAAATAGCAACAACAGTACGCTAAAAGCAGCAGCAATAGCAGTGATAGTAATACTAATGGTAAACAACAGTAGTAGTAGTAGCAGCAGTAGTAGCAGTAGTAAGCAGTAGCAACAGCAGCTAGTAGCAGTAGCAGCGGTAGCAGTAGCAATAGTAGTAGCAGTAGTAGTAGTAGTAGCAGTAGAAGCAGCAGTAGTAGTAGCAGTAGTAGCAGTAGTAGTAGCAGTAGAAATAGTAGTAGTGGTAATAAAAGCAGTAGCAAACAACAGGATAGTAACATTAGTAATGGTATGTCATTAGTAATAGTAGTAGTAGTAGTAGCAGTAGTAGCGGTAGTAGTAGTAGTAGCAGCAGTAGTAGGAGCTAGTAGTAGAAAGCAGTAGTAGCAGTAGTAGCAGTAGTAGTAGTAGTAGTAATAGTAGTAGTAGTAGTAGTAGTAGTAGTAGTAGTAGTACGCTAGTAGTAGTAGTAGTAGTAGTAGTAGTAGTAGTAAACAACAGTAGCTAGTGGTAATAAAAGCATTAGCAATAGCAGTGATAGTAACATTAGTAATGGTATTAGTAGTAGTAGTAGTAGTAGTAGCAAACAGTAGTAGCTGTAATAGTAGTAGTGTAGTAGTAGTAGTAATAGTAGTAGTAGTAGTAGTAGTAGTAGTAGTAGTAGTGGTAGTAGTAGTAGTAATAGTAGTAACAGGAGCAGTAGTAGTAGTAGTAGTATTAGTAGTAATAGCAACAGCAAAAGTAATAGTAAGAGCAGTAGAAGTAGTAGTAGTAGTAGTAGTAGTAATAGCAACAGCAAAAGTAATAGTAAGAGCAGTAGAAGTAGTAGTAACAATGTTGGTGGAGAACAATACGACGACACGTCAACGCTAAATCACTTTACGACAAAGGAACCAGAGAGCGGCCACCAGAGACTAGGGGTTACACGGCGAGAGTTATTGCAGTGTAAGGCCACCATGAACCAACCCAAACAAGAGTTGAATAATCATAACGAAAGTGTCTTGCGCCGTCGCCGCTAGATCTATAGGTAAGTCGAAACACCGACTCAATTGTGTTGACATTGCCGGCTGTGGGTTACGACCACTGCCGAAAATCCACTTTGTTCCTCCGTGCTCATTGGAGTAGTATCAGTCTCAGAGAGGTTTTTATTTTGCATGAGAAGACGACATGTTGTTGAAAACAAAGATCAGTTACAATGTAGCTCTGTTCTGAATACGAGACTTGATTTTACAACACCCTAGGAACAATGTCCCCAATAAACGACAGTGTCAGTGGTTACCAGCAAGTCTCCAGACGGTCCAGGTTTTGAGTCCAAACACACGAGTAGTATGATTGCAAGTATCTACCTGATTTGGTCGTGGTAAGCAAGCATTATCCTCTGATTTCACACACGATGGTTGTTGCTACTAGTCCAATCGGCGATGAAGTTAACCAGACCTTGCGTACGATGTAGTTGTTCTTTGCATGATATGTACAAGACTAAGAGAAGGGGGATGAGAGAGAGAGAGAGAGAGAGAGAGAGAGAGAGAGAGAGAGAGAGAGAGAGAGAGAGAGAGAGAGAGAGAGAGAGAGAGAGAGACGATACAGACAGACAGACAGACAGACAGACAGACAGACAGAGAGATGGAGCGAGAGAGAGATAGAGAGAGAGGGGGAGGGAGAGAGAGAGGGGGAGAGAGGGAGAGGGAGAGAGAGAAAGAGAGTTCCAGGGAAAAGAGGAGAAAGAAGAGGGGTGACGCAGATAGATAGATAGATAGATAGATAGATAGATTCCTTAATAAATATATACGAATACATACATACATACATACATACATACATACATACATACATACATACATCCATACATACATACATACATACATACATACATACATACATGTATGCAGACAGACAGACAAATAGACAAACAGACAGACATAGAAAGAGACCAAGAGAGAAAGAGACAGAGAGACAGAGACAGAACGAACGAGAGAGAGAGAGAGAGAGAGAGAGAAGAGAGAGAGAGAGAGAGAGAGAGAGAGAGAGAGAGAGAGAGAGAGAGAGAGAGAGAGAGAGAGAGAGAGAGAGACAGAGACAGACAGAAATACAGAGAGAGAGAGAGAGAGAGAGAGAGAGAGAGAGAGAGAGAGAGAGAGAGAGAGAGAGAGAGAGAGAGAGAGAGAGAGAGAGAGAGAGAGAGAGAGAGAGAGAGAGAGAGAGAGAGAGAGAGAGGCAGAGACAGACAGACAAACAGAGACAGATAGAAAGTTACTTAGGCAGTCAATACATTTTTGAATTAATAGATAGAACTGGTTCGAATTGTGTGTGTCGTTATGCAGATTAAGCAGTTCGAACAGTTAAAATTGCATGAACTAGGTTCATTTTAGATAAAAAATCTTTTCATGTGTCTGCAAGTCAGCCCAAATAGTTAGACGGCGGTTTCGAATGTAAATTTTATTACCAACCCATTTGGGAATAATAATAATAATATTATGTTCTGTTGACAAAGATTATCAGATAAGTAGCAGGAGACACGAACCTATAAAGGAAGCAATTTATATATTATGACGGCGTCGCGCATGCGCAGGCGTCCTGTTCCAAAATTCCATTTCACTGACGTGTGACTGAAGGAGCCCATGAAAGATTTCGTCTGAATGAACGTTCACAAAAATCAACCTGTCAGAAGACGGGCTATAACAGTCGTTAAAGAATTTTTTGATGAATGTTATCACAGACACTATTTATACTGACCTATGAATTCATTACGTATTTGATTAATCGCTCTGTCTTCTTGACTCTTGACATTAATGATATTGAGGCAACATTGAAAAAAGGCAATGAGATTTCCTCTTTTTTTCCCCACGTACCTTCATGTTGCTGAATGAATCTCCTTTGTCTCCAGAATTTCTGAACCGCTTTGATTTCACTTCAAATTACAAGTTGATAGAAATGACGTGAATCAACGTTTCACTGTCATAGTACTGGCGTCAGTCGCCGAGTGGCTATGCTGTCGGACGAGATAATATGAGTCCCGGGTTCGAATCCCGACAAAGCTAGCCCCGACATTATGTTCCTGGGGAGGACACTTAACATGCATTGTATCCACTGACCCAGGTGCAAATGCGTACAAGCACTAGCTTGGAGTAAAAACCTGTGTCAGACTAGCGTCCTGTCCAGGAGGCGACTATTATTTCCTTTTCCGCGTCACACTATAAAACCGGGGAAATCTTCGACTCTATGGGCTGTAATGACCTTAAAGGAATTATACTTTTGTACAATGTAGTTTTTAAAAAATAAAATAATGGTAATATATGCATGTGAAAGTTGAGGACGACAGACGGAGAGGAAGAAAAAAACCCGAACAAGATGACTCAGTAACTACAACACACTTGCCGTCCAGTCAGAATGAAGGGCACAAATACTAGATCTAGAACAAGTGTGTCCAGTTTGAAACAGAAAGCTACTTAAGTTTACTAATGTGTACTATGAGAAAAGCAAAGATCATAAACCTTCTTCAATTGTAGACAACATAATGGATTCTAGGGGAACTGAAAACATAATCTCATTTCAACGTTGTGTTTGAATTCTTGTCTGAAAAAAAAAAAATTTCGGCCTCGAAACACGTCGAGTATGAAATCTAGCGTGTAATCTAAAGACGTGAAAGGATTTTTTCTCATAACGTTTGTTGTGTGTGGGTTTTTTTTAATTTCTTTTAAAGATCGATGAAAGGAAAATAGTTTTGTTTTGTCTTGTTTTGTTTTGTTTCATTTTGACTCTTATCTCTATTAATCTCTCTTGCAAAATTCAACTATCCGTGGTCCTCGATTTCTCGCTCATCATGCTCTGATTGCTGAATGTGACAAACACTTCTCAGTTAGTGACAGTTCACATTGTTTGTGTTTCACACTTGACGGTGTCACCAAGCTTTGGTATCACGTGTAACTGTATCACGTATCACGTGTAACTGTATCACGTGTAACTGTCAAAAGACAACGATGGCACAGTGGCATTGTATTTACATCGGAAACCATAGATCCTGAATCTGGTCATTTAGATATATATGTGAAATATTGTGGGGGGGAGAAGGGGGAGGGAGGGGAGAGGAGTGGCGAGCTTGTTGTTATTTTGGCATCCTACTGGTTTCACGGAGAGAAGCTAAATGTCAAATGTCACACGTACAAAGCATGGCAAAGATCCCTTAGCAGTTACTGGAGTTGTATGAGAGAAAGAAAGCACAATCCTAGCCAAACTCAACACTAACTTCTTATAATGCAGCTGGAAAACAATTTTTTAAAATACAAGAACCCAAAGAGATAAACAAACAAACAAACAAATAAATAAATATTCATCTTTACAATTTAGGATGGGAAGTCGAGGTAGGTGAGCCGAGGATGGGGAGTCAAGATTGGGGAGTCGAGGTTGGGGAGTCGAGGATGGGGAGTCGAGGTTGGGGAGAGTTGAGGTTGGGGAGTCGAGGTTGGGGAGTCGAGGATGGCGAGTCGAGGATGGGGAGTCGAGGTTGGGGGAGTCGATGATGGGGAACACAGGTTGGGGAGTCGAGGTTGGGGGAGTCGAGGATGGGGAGTCAAGGTTGGGGAGTCGAGGTTGGGGAGTCGATGATGGGGAGTCGATGAGTCAAGGTGGGGAGTCAGGTTTGGGAGTCGAGGTTGGAGTCGAGTGGGGGAGTCGAGGTTGGGGGAGTCGATGATGGGGAGTCAAGGTTGGGGAGTCAAGGTTGGGAGTCGAGGTTTGGGAGTCGAGGTTGGGGAGTCGAGTCAAGGATGGGGAGTCGAGGTTGGGGAGTCGATGATGGGGAGTCAAGGTTGGAGAGTCAAGGATGGGGAGTCGAGGTTGGGGAGTCGAGGTTGGGGAGTCAAGTCGAGTTGGGGAGTCGAGGTTGGGGAGTCAATGATGGGGGAGTCGAGGTTGGGGAGTCGAGGTTGGGGCGTCGAGGTTGGGGAGTCGAGGTTGGGGAGTCGAGATTGGGGAGTCGAGGTTGGGGCGTCGATGATGGGGAGTCGAGGATGGGGAGTCGAGGGAGTCGAGGTTGGGGAGTCGATGGAGAATGGGAAGTCTATTAAGAATGGGAGTCGAGGTTGGGGAGTCAGACAGAAGATTGGAGAATTGGGAAGACATGATGGGGAGAGGATGGAGACAAAGATGGGGAGTCGAGGTTAAGAATGGAGAAGTGATGAGGGGGAGTCTATTAAGAATGGAGAACGGGCAGTCGGTGGTACAGAATGGAGAATGTAGAAATCATGGGTTCAAGTCTAACGGTTAAAACAGTTCTCGAGCTTTGAGTAAAAACCTATTAAGAATGGAGAGATGAGTCCGCATCTTGTAAGAGATGGAGAATGGGAATTACATATTAACACTATGTGAGAATGGGAAGTCCGGGCATTAAGAATGGAAATGGGAAAGTCTATTAAGAATGGAGAATGGGAAGTCAAAATAAGAATGGAGAATTTAGGAAGTGTAACTTGAAAGAATGGAAAATTGATCTGTAAACAGAACCCCCCTCCCCCCCCCCCCCCCCCCACCCCCCTAAGAAAATATTTTAGAATGGTTTCCATAATCTTTGTAAGAATGGACCATACTTAAAAGTCTACGTTAAGAAAAGCAAGAAAATAGGCCATTGTTAAAATCAGAAAATGGGAAGCTTTGCTGTTATCTAAGCTAATATGAAAGAATGGAATAGTGCTCCAGATTACACCAACAGCGTATTTTAACAAACTGAACTATAAATGTCGGGGAGAAACAACAATAACAAAGAAAAACAAAACAACTACAACTCATCAACCACGACGAAAAGAAAAAGAAAACAAAAGATATGAACAGCACAAAGGTGCATATTGGAATCGCTGAAAATTCGTGTCAGCTCTGCGCTTTGGGAGCGACAAACAAAAAGTAGATAAACGAAACTTCCATTCCAAAGAAAGGGTTTCGTTGGAACACTGCCTTTTCAATAGCTCTCCCTGTCAACAGTACGTGATTTTCCCATGAACTATAAAAGATGGTTCATTGATTTTGTTTCTGTCACAGACCTGTCAGGCAAATTTGTGCTTCATTTATTTTTTACTTGGCAGACAAAGTCCTAAGGTTTAAATGAAGATTTCTTTACGCTGTCTTCAATCAATTTCTTGGTGAATTTAACTTTGGAAGTTGTAATGATATCCAACATTTTCTTATTGCGATAACGTTTCAATAATAATCCATTTACATTGAGATGGAGGTATGACGGAAATTCACAGAAAAAGTCCATTATTTAATGAGTAATTGCTAAGATCTTCATTATATGATAGCATGAGAAGCACTGTGGTTTAATGCTTCGAGTTGTTACCTAAGAGACTTTCAGAGAGAGATAATGTGACGTCATTTTACTATCCATACCAGAGTGCAATAACAGAGAGAGACAGCAGGTAAGATTTGAGTGAAAATTGAGAGGAAGAGAGTTTATTGTTTCCATTTTTGGAATGGCATACATTAGAGAGAGAGAGAGAGAGAGAGAGAGAGAGAGAGAGAGAGAGAGAGAGAGAGAGAGAGAGAGAGAGAGAGAGAATGAGAGTCCCAATTGGACAAGCTCATTGAGAGAGAGAGAG
>JAXRKP010000108.1:495000-505000 GCA_037039925.1 Doris montereyensis | reverse complement strand
TCGTTTATCCCCATTATTGAAGGGATATGTAAGTTCAGCGTTAGATTAACCTGAGCTGTTTCATGTGGAGACTTCAATCGTTTGATTTTAGAAATAGGCGTATTTTTGAACGACAGACATTGAAATAGGATTTGTTTCAAATAGTTATGATTATATTCAATCTATTCTTATGTGCCACTGTGGACTTTATAAGTCGATGAATCGTAAATATTGTATCTGATCTGAAATAGTTATAACTTGCGCCATGAACTAAATCAATTGCAAGCGATTCAGGACATGCAGCCCATCTTTATAGCTTCTATGTCGTTTGTTACTTCGTTTCCTATTAAGGTTCGGTAGCTGAATAATAATAATAATAATAATAATAATAATAATAATAATAATAATAATAATAATAATAATAATAATAATAATAACAATATCATAATAATAGTCATAATCATAGTAATAATGCACATTTATATTGCGCCAACATTCATATGGACGCACACTGCGTCAACCACGATCAAACTAAACCTTTTTGTTGTGTGAATAACTTACTTCTTTAATGACCTCCGGGCTTTTACGCCTTAGTAGAGTGTCAAAGGGAATTAAATCAGTCAACCTTTTATTGTTTCGGATACTGAGTTTCCAATTCAATTATGGTTGTGTTTTCATGTGACCAATAAAACCTAATGTTTCCTGACTACCTTAACCAGTGGCTCGGTAGCAAGTTGACACTAAACTTTAAACTTTAACCAACATTTAGAAGTTTTGCCTCTCGCTGTTTTCCTCGTTTGACGAGTTGGGGGAATCGCTTTCGTCAACAAGACTTTCTTATCTAGCGTATAAAATTATGTCGACATTTTTATATTTGAATAACATCCTTATGTTGTCATTGTTTTTGTTTCCTTTGACCAAAATCGTTCCTATCGTATTCAAAGCTATAGACATACTATCGGTTTAGTGTATATATTATAGAATGTGTATGTATGTATGTATGTATGTATTTGTGTGTATGATGTATGTGTATGTATTGTATTGTTTTAATTTATTTATGGTGGTGCGTACGTATGTATGTATGTATGTAGTATGTGTGGATGAATATATGTAATATGCATGGGTTTTCTTATTTAAAGGGGTCACTGCACCACAACAACCACCATATTTCACATGTACTTTTGAATGTAGCCTTCTTCGGGTTCTTAGCATGGATATATTATGAATGCAAATCAATATTTTATTGATTGGGAAAAGTATGTATGTATGTATGTATCCTCGAAACTTTGTATGTTATCGTTACTGTATTTCCTTCATTTCCGGTCATTAGATATGTAATGAAGATATGTGCCTAACCTAAGTATCGAATACTGTATATATGTGCGTAATGTATGTATGTATTGTATATAACCTATTGTGTATGTAATGTATGTATGTAAAAAGAATGTGATAAAAGAGTAATCATAATCATCATTGTCTACGGGCATTGTATGATACATGTATGTATGTATGTATGAATGTATGTATGTATGTATGTATGTATGTATGTATGTATGTGTATGTATGTATGTATGTATGTATGTATGTATGTATGTATGTATGTGTGTGAGTGTCTGTCTGTATGTATGTATGTATGTATGTGTATGTATGTATGTATGTATGTATGTATGTATGTATGTATGTATGTAGTATGTATGTATGTATGTATGTATGTATGTATGTATGTAAGTGCATGCATGCTTGTATGTATGTATGTATGTATGTATGTATGTATGTATGTATGTATGTATGTGTATGTATGTATGTATGTATGTATGTATGTATGTATGTATGTATGTATGTATGTATGTATGCATGCATGTATGTATGTATGTATGTATATGATATGTAAATTTTAAGTTTATTGTCTTCCTGTCAGACATTTCTAACTCTTTATCATTCCGGGTGACATGGCGTTCAAGACAGGACGCGTTTTTGAAAAACGAAACAAATACAAATGCTCGTCGCTGACAACAATTTCAAACTAGCTTTTTAGCTTCACCATTGTTCTGTCCATGTTTAGCCAGATAGCTTTGTTGGCTTGCGCCAAGTATTCTTGGTAGTTCACCCGCCGCCTTTAATGACAGGCTTTCACGATTGATTCACATTTGGCATGCCGGCATACTGTCACTGTAACTGTCCCTCTCTCCCCCTCTCTCTCTCAGGCGCATTTCGTTCTTTTCTTTCTTTCTTTCTTTTTTATATACTGAAACATGGATATGGCACAAAAAGACTATTAGTTTTCTACCAAATAGCAAATGCCTTCTCAAGAATTAGAGTGGTCGAGTCAAGAGACTTTTGTCGTTTCTTTGGCCGTGACAACGTTTTGTTGCAACAGTCAAAAAGCTCGTTTGTTTGTCTCGGTGTCATTGTTTTTGCATAGTTGTTCTCTCTTTTTAAATTTTGTTTATTGGTTGTCTTGTCTCTTGTTTGGGAACATGGGAGGGAAGGGAAGAGGGGGACCCTGGGTAATACTTTTTTTGTATATTTTTAAATAAGTTTGTTTGAAGGGAAGAGAAGGACCCTAATAATACTTTTTTTTGTATCTTTTTTAAATAAGTTTGTTTGGAAGGGAAGAGAAGGACCCTGGGTAATACTTTTTTATATCTTTTTAAATAAGTTTGTTTAGAAAGGAAGAGGAGGACCCTGGTAATACTTTTTTGTATCTTTAAATAAGTTTGTTTAGAAGGGAAGAGGAGGGGCCCTGGGTAATACTTTTTTTGTAGCTTTTTTAAATAAGTTTGTTTAGAAGGGTAGAAGAGGACATTGGGCAATACTTTTTTGTTGTCTTTTTGAATAAGTTTGTTTGGAACGGAAAAGGAGCGTAGGCTAGTTTTTAACTAATTTCTTTGTGTTGATGGATGCGTTCAACAAGTTGTTGTAGTGTTAATGTTTGTGTTCAACAAGTTGTTGTAGTGTTAATGTTTGTGTTTAACAAGTTGTTGTAGTGTTAATGTTTGTGTTTAACAAGTTGTTGTGGTGTTGTTTTTGTTGTTCTGGTCAGTTGACTTCTTCTTTTCTTCTTTTTTGGATGCGGCAGTGAGGGAGGGGGGGGAAGGAGGGGATCATGGAGACAATTAAAAATGTTGTGGTAAGCAACATGTTACAAGTTATCAGATCTGTGAGCAGTTCTGAGGAGCATCGATGCAAGGTGTGTCTTGTTCACTGTTAGTTTTGTTGTTGTTTTCGCTGGTTTGACTATCGCTTTGTTCGGTTAGGATTGGTTTCTTTGGTGTACATGCCGATGGACTTTTTCAAGGGTTCACAGGGAATCAAAATCTTTTCCTCTTGACAAATTTATGGGGCAAACCTTTTGTTGAAGATGAAATGCATGTATTTCCGAGGCTAAGAGAAATGTGTGGCACATTACACACACGAAGACAATGAAAGGTAAATTCTAGTGTGTCAGTGATGTTATTTTATTGATCATGAAAACAACAAGAGAAAGTAAAGTGAACTGTGTGGGTCTCTTGTAGTCCTAGCAGTCTTGATAATTGTTCGTACATGTACGTATGTAGATATTGTGTGCACCACACAAGCCCCCCAAAGACTGACTAGGTCAATTTTGTTGGAAACGTCGATGCTGTTGGATGTGACGGCCGGAGCGTGACGTCTTGTTGGAGGTTGAAGGTGGCGTAGGTTCTCTAGACTTGGGTGCTGATTACTGCTAGTACTACTACTAGTGGGTGGTCGGCCACGACGTGGAGGTATTGCCACAGATATTGGTTGAGTAGCATCTACGTAGGCAGTTTTCAGTCTGTCTATTGAGATCCGCTCTGTACGTCCTCCCATATCGATAAGAAAGGTTTTATCTCCAGGTGCGATGACAGAATATGGGCCTGTATATGGCCGTTGCAGGGGCCTCGTTGCGCATTTGCACGAATATACACATACTTCGCCGTGGCAAGGGAACGTGGCACACATGTCTGCAAAGA
Organism: Doris montereyensis; assembly: GCA_037039925.1. Classification (NCBI taxonomy): domain Eukaryota; kingdom Metazoa; phylum Mollusca; class Gastropoda; order Nudibranchia; family Dorididae; genus Doris; species Doris montereyensis. Next base: position 501,047 of record JAXRKP010000108.1, on the reverse strand, counting down.
ACTATGGTGTTGGGTTGGTCGAGGAGCATGTGTAAAGGTGCGTTGGTACGGAATGCAGTTAAGAATTCTTCCGGCGAGCGCTGTGATGAGCAGCCTGGCACAAATTCTCCTGGAACGGTTAGTGGTTCACCATACACGAGCTCAGCTGAAGAGGAACCAATGTCCTCCTTAGGCGAGATTCTGATGCCAAGGAGGACCCAAGGAAGTTCGTCCACCCAACCAGGACCTGTAAGGCGTGCTTTCAAAGATGCTTTCAGTGATCGGTGAAAAGCGTTCAATCATCCCGTTAGCCTGTGGATGGTAGGCGGTTGTGTGATGAACATTCACCCTGTCGAGATGCCATTTGTTTCCACAAGGCAGAGGTGAACTGCGGTCCACGGTCAGATGACATGTCTGTCGGTACACCGAAACGTGCAATCCAGCACGAAATGAGTGCCGTATGCACTCGTCAGCTGTAGTGTCTCTATGGGATAGCCTCTGGCCAACGAGTATTTCTGTCAATGATGGTCAAGATGTGAAAATCCACGTGATTGAGGTAGTGGTCCGACTAAGTCAATGTTAATATGTGAGAACCTTTTCTCTGGTACTGAAAATGTCTCTAGAGGTGCCCTCGTGTGTTTTTGTATCTTTGAGCTTTGGCAATTATGACACTCTCTGACCCATGCCGAAACTTGTTTCTTAAGTGCATGCCAAACAAATTTTTCGCTTAGCAGTTTGACTGTGGCTTTCACTCCTGGGTGTGAAGTGTTGTGAATCATTTCAAACACTGATCGTCTGAAGTCGAGGGCACGATAGGACGTGGACGGCCAGTTGAAATGTCGCAGATGAGGTCTGGGCCTTTTTGTCTACTTTAGCCATGGCGATCTGCAGATTAGTGATGGCTGTTTTGTACCCTTGTACTCGAAGCTTGCCTCTTGCGATTTAGCCATGGCTGAGTAGTCTATACCTATTGAGACTGTGTCAGCAACTGCACGGGAGAGGCAATCTGCGACAGAGTTATCTTTCCTGATATGTGACGGATATCAGTGGTAAATTCCGATATAGCAGAAAGTTGTCTTTGTTGTCGCGCAGACCATGGCTCAGTGACTTTAGACATAGCGTGGACTAAAGGTTTGTGGTCCGTAAAAATTGCGAATTGTCTTCCTTCTATAATGAAGCGGAAATGTCGAATTGCTAGGGTGTATACCAAGAAGCTCTCTGTCAAAAAGTGCTGTATTTTTGTTCCGGCTTCCGTAGCTGGCGACTGAAGAAGGCGAGGGGTTCCTCAATGATCCAGGGTGAACTGTTCAAGCACTGCTCCAACCGCAATGTCCGGAAGCGTCGCAAGTCAGGGCGAGAGGACAATCATGTTGAGGATGAGCCAGTAACGATGCATTAGCTAATGCAGCCTTGCTGTCGTCGAAGGTTGTTTTTTCATTTCTCGGGTCCATGTTAGTGCTTGTTTGGGTTTTGTATTCTTCAATGAGGAATATAGAGGATGGAGTGTAGCAGCGATTTTAGGTATAAACCGATGATAAAAATTGAGCATGCCAAGAAATTCTTTGTAGTGATTTTGTGTTCTTGGGTTTGGGGAAATCTTTTACCGCCTGTACTTTCGAGGCCACTGGTTTTGATCCGGAAGAGGATACCTGATGTCCCAGGAAAGTAAGAGACTTGACTCAAACAGACATTTTTCAAGACGGATGACGAGGCCGTGGTTTTTCAAACGTTGAAAGACGTTGTTGAGGTCTTCTATGTGCTTAGACTCAGAGGAACTTGCAACAAGGATATCATCCAAGTAGCAAAAACACATTCAAGGTCCTGGAAAATGGAGTCCATTAAACGTTGAAAAATCTGTGCAGCGTTTTTCAACCCGAAAGGCATACGAAGAAACTCCCACAGACCGAATGGTGTGATCACAGCAGTCTTGGGAACATCCTCTGGGGCAACCGGAATTTGATGGTAACCACGAATAAGGTCAACTTTAGAGAAAATGGCTTTTCCTTTCAGACGAGCAGAAAAAATCTTGGATGTGTGGAACCGGGTACCGGTCGGGTACGGTAGCGTCATTTCTTAGTCGACGAAAATCTCCACACAGGTCTTAGATTCCATCCGATTTGGGGACAATATGAAGAGGTGAAAGCCCATGGACTATTGACTTCCGTATTATGCCCATCTTCTCCATCTCCCTGAACTCCTTTTTTGGCTGCAAACAGTTTCTCTGGGCCAAACGACGCGCTCGCGCAAAGACAGGTCGGCCTTTTGTCGGTATAAAAAGTTGAACTCCATGCTTTACTTCTAAAGTCGAAAATGTTGGACGTAAGATTTCAGGATACTGATGTAAAATTTTTCTAAATTTGTTGCTGTTTGGTTCAACGAGGGAAAGGTTGACGTTACTCATGTTAACTGAACTCACAGAACATGGAATGGGAGAAAAGGTTTCTGCATCAATCAAACGCTGACTGCGAATGTCGACAAGGAGATTATGTTGACGTAGAAAGTCAGCCCCAAGAAGGGGGACGTTTCACCTCCGCACTGATGAGACGTGCTTGGAAAGTACGAGCCAAAACGGTAGAGGTACTACGCGGGAACCATAGGTCGCTATGGAAGAACCGTTGGCAGTAGCCTGCAAGGCGGGGCCTGTACCTCCCGAGTGTTTGTCAAACAATGAGGCGGGAGTGACAGATACTTGTGCTCCCGTGTCCACTAAGAACCGACGTTTTGATGTCTCATCTGTCACGATGAGTTGAGGTTCCTTAAAGATGACTGTGAAAATTCAGCGGCATAGGCATAGCATCTCGGGTCAACAGTGCAGGTGTATTTACTGTTGACCCGACTTTCCGTTTCCCTGGTTCTTTTGAAGTGCCGACAGACTTGAACGATTTGTAATGTTCACAAGATTGTAAGCATCGGCGAGCGTTCGAACCAAATCGTCGGTGATACCAACAAATGGAGTCTATTTCTGCTGGTTTCCTTCTGGTGTGATTGAAGCAGATGCTTGTGATATTACTACTGGTGTTGAGTGCGAAGCATTAAAAAGATTATCTGCCTCCTGGGCCTATGCTCTGTAGTCCTGAAGGTATGTGGAGTTGGCCAAAGGAAGGCGAATACTGGCAGGAGTTGCCTTAAAATAGCTGTCTGAACAGCAGGCAAGGCTTATGGTTACCCAAGAACCAGCATCATATCCATCAATTCAGATGGTTTCCTGTCCCCAATCCATTCAAATTCAGTAGAGTGTTTGCCCTTTCCGTCTCGGACAGACCAAACGTTGACAGGAGATATTCTTTAAGATGTCTGTATTTCTCAACAGTTGGAGGAGATGAGATGATGGGTAGTGCTCTTGCTGCTGTATCCGAATCCAGCGCCGCCACCACATGATAGTATTTAGTATCATCAGAAGTTATTTGACGAAGGACAAATTGTGCTTCACTCTGGGCAAAGCAGGCAGCAGGGCAGGAGGTCCAGAATGTTGGTAGCTTGTGCCACAGACTCCACAGCCATGTCGAGGAAGTGGAAGTAGATCTAAAATGATATATACTGGTTTAACTGTAGTGTAGTTTTATAGGCCAAGTAGTGTAGGTCTAGATCTAGAGAAACGATGATAGACGAAAATAGTACAAAGGCTTAACTACTACAAACCAGACTGTGTAGATCTAGAGATCTAAATTTATATCATAATAGATAACAATAATTATAAAAATTTAACGTCGGGGTCACCATTTGTGGCACATTACATACACGAAGACAATGAAAGGTAAATTCTAGTGTGTCCAGTGATGTTATTTCATTGATCATGAAAACAACAAGAGAAAGTAAAGTGAACTGTGTGGGTCTCTTGTAGTCCTAGCAGTCTTGATAATTGTTCGTACATGTACGTATGTAGATATTGTTTCACCACAAATGACTTGAATCCGATGAGATAACGTGTGAGTGTTAATGTGGGTGTGGATGTGGGTGTGGATGTGGGTGTGGATGTGGGTGTGGATATGGGTGTGGATGTGGGTGTGGATGTGGGGTGTGGATGTGGGGTGTAAATGTGGGTGTGGATATGGGTGTGGGTGTGGGTGTGGATGTGGGTGTGGATGTGGGTGTAAATGTGGGTGTGGGTGTGGGTGTAAATGTGGGTGTGGATGTGGGTGTGGATGTGGGTGTGGATGTGGGTGTGGATGTGGGTGTGGGTGTCGACAATAAACTTGTTTACGGGTTGCTTTCGATCCCCTCTTGTTACAGAAGCAATTGTTAAGAAGGACAAACAAACTTTTATGTCATAGTAACGTCTACATACATCTATCTTTATCGTGCATTAGATTAGGATCTATCTGTATGCTTTCTCTGTTTCTGTCTCTGTCTCTGTCTGTCTGTCCGTCTGTCTGTCTGAATCTCTCTCTCTCTCTCTGTCTGTCTGTTTGTTTCTCTCTTTCTCTCTCTCTCTCTCTCTCTCTCTCTCTCTCTCTCTCTCTCTCTCTCTCTCTCTCTCTCTTCTCTCTCTCTCTCTCTCTCTCTCTCTCTCTCTCTCTCTCTCTCTCTCTCTCTCTCTGTCTCTCTCTCTCTCTCTCTCTCTCTCTCTCTCTCTCTCTCTCTCTCTCTCTCTCTCTCTCTCTCTCTCTCTCTCTCTCTCTCTCTCTCTCTCTCTCTCTCTCTCTCTCTTTCTCTCTCTGTCTAAGAAAAAAATACAACGATCTAACTTGAACTGATTCAAGTGACCATTGCTGGTGCTAAGACAAGATAAGATTTATTATTTAAAAAGTGACATTTTTTTGGTGTGACAATACGTTCAATACAGTATGAAATACAGCACACTTTTGCTACATAAATTATTCTAAATGTGTATAATCTGTCAGATAACCAACAACCAGTTGCCTTCAACAGAGTTCATCTCAAAACGTTTCATGAGAGCACGACCCCAGTAATCTGTCTCACATGGTCTCACATTTGACTTGTCTCACATGTGACCTTTATGACTTGTCTCACATTATTTCTCACATTTGACATTATTACATTCCTGTCTCATTCTTCTTATTATTATTTTCACATTATTATTTGACTTGTCTCACATTACCTTACATTTGACTTGTCTCATTTGACCTTTTCTCACATTTGACTTGTCTCATGTGACCTAGTCTCATATCTAATTTGTCTCACATTTGACCTGTCTCCGCATTTGACCTGCATTTGACCTGTCTCACATTTCTAAACAATTGTCACCGCGCCAAATTATTATTCCGGGGCTCTCTAGTAGATCTTTGTTTTTCAGAGACGCTTATTATTATGATTATTTTACTAGCCTATGGTACTGTTTCGTCATCAATTTATGGCTTCTGTTTCTTTGTGGTTTTAATCTCCTTCCTTTATGATATTATTATTATTATTATTATATATTATTTTATTATTATTATATATTATTATTATTATTATTATTATTATTATTATTATCATTGACTATTATTACATTTTTGTATTATTACCATCTCATTCATCTATACTGTAATATTATTGATATTTATGATATTATTATCATTATTTTTATTATTATTATTTTATTATTATTATTATTATTACTATTTTATTATGATATTAGTGTCATTATTATTAATATTACTATTATTATTATTATTATTATTATTATTATTATTATTATTATCATTATTAATTATTATTATTATTATTATTATTATTATTATTATCAGGTGTAGTAGTATTATTAGCATTATCATTATTTTTATTATTTGTAGTAATTATTAGTAGTAGTAGTAGTAGTAGTAGTAGTAGTAGTTACTATTATTAGTAGTAGTAGTAGTAGTAGTAGTAGTAGTAGTAGTAGTAGTAGTAGTAATAGTAGTAGTAGTAGTAGTAGTAGTAGTAGTAGTAGTCGTAGTAGTAGTAGTAGTAGTAGTAGTAGTAGTAGTAGCAGCAGTAGCAGTCGTAGTAGTAGTAGTAGTAGTAGTAGTAGTAGTAGTAGCAGCAGTAGTAGTAGTAGTAGTAGTAGTAGTAGTAGTAGTAGTAGTAGTAGCAGCAGCAGCAGCAGCAGCAGCAGTAGTAGTAGTAGTAGTAGTAGTAGTAGTAGTAGC
>JAXRKP010000108.1:482500-490000 GCA_037039925.1 Doris montereyensis | reverse complement strand
AGGAGGAGGAAGAGAAACAAGAGGGGAAGTGAGATTGTAAAGTAAGGGAATATAGTATGAAAAGGTGGTGGAGAGAGATGAGGCGATAAAAAAGACTCCTTATAGTTGTGTTTGTCCCCTCATATTATCTTAGTAAATAAACCTACGCTTTAGAGTATCCTCATGGTCAATGACTGGCATCGAACAATCGTCTACTTCTAGTACCACACTCATAAAACGTTAACCATCGTCTACTTCTAGTACCACACTCATAAAACGTTAACCAATTTCTACTTCTAGTACCACACTCATAAACGTTAACAATCGTCTACTTCTAGTACTACACTCATAAAACGTTAACCATCGTCTACTTCTAGTACCATGCTCATAAAACGTTGACCATCGTCTACTTCTAGTACCATGCTCATAAAACGTTAACAATCGTTTACTTCTAGTACCATGCTCATAAAACGTTAACCATCGTCTACTTCTAGTACCATGCTCATAAAACGTTAACCATTGTCTACTTCTAGTACTACACTCATAAAACGTTAACCATTGTCTACTTCTAGTACTACACTCATAAAACGTTAACCATTGTCTACTTCTAGTACTACACTCATAAAACGTTAACCATTGTCTACTTCTAGTACTACACTCATAAAACGTTAACCATTGTCTACTTCTAGTACTACACTCATAAAACGTTAACCATCAGTTACTTGACTTACTTGCTGTGATAGAAACAACGCCCTTCAATTCCCATGGCAGAATGCCCGGGGAGGGGGGGAGGGTATAGATGGTTATAAAAGATGTCAAATCTCGACTTTAAAATATCACTCACGTGGACTAATTTCCATACTAACGTCGACACATATCTGTATCTATGGTTGAGCCAATCGAAGCTATTATTCCTGATCTCACTTGGGGTTAATGAGTGCTTGGCTTCAGGCAGTCACAAGTAAATATCTTGCCTTAAGCATAGACACAATAATATATTGCCACAGGATATGTATAAAGACTACTTGACTTATCTTTGCTGGGGAGGTATGAGAGCTTGCTCTCGGGGTAAAATAATCTGTATGAACTTGACGGATACAAAATCACTGAACCGAAATCACTTGTAATTCAATCTGTAACTTTTATTTCAACAATCTGAATAATTCCATAGAGAACGTCTCCGTCTCTCTTTCTTTTCTTTTTTCTTTTTTTACTGGTCTGAGCTTAGAATTGTTTTTAAATGTGTTATCTTTCCATTCTTTATTTGTATTTCACAGCGGTGGCCTCCGACAGGATTGCGATCGAAAGCAACGGCGCCATTCAAGCCGAGTTATCGGCGCAGCATTTGCTGTCGTGCAACGTGAACGGACAGCAGGGGTGTGAGGGGGCAACCTAGACCGGGCCTGGTGGTACCTTCGGAAAACTGGGTAAGCCTGGTGACGTTTTGTCAGGTGTCATGTGGTTGAGAATAGAGTGTAAGGTGGGTGTTGGTTGAGACGAAGGGGGGGGAGGAAAGTGTCGATCTGATTGAGGGATGCTTAAAAGGGGGGGGGGGGGGTCTTTTCGTTTTAAGTTTTATTACATCGAAATATGATACATTACATTTCAGTGCATGTTATTGCCTTACATCAAAACACGATTCATTACATTGGGACATCATTACACTGAACACTCGTTTGGATACATTACATTGGGACATCATTACACTAAACACTCGTTTGGATACATTACATTGGGACATCATTACACTAAACACTCGTTTGGATACATTACATTGGGACATCATTACACTAAACACTCGTTTGGATACATTACATTGGGACATCATTACACTGAATACTCGTTTGGATACATTACATTGGGACATCATTACACTAAACACTCGTTTGGATACATTACATTGGGACATCATTACACTAAACACTCGTTTGGATACATTACATTGGGACATCATTACACTAAACACTCGTTTGGATACATTACATTGGGACATCATTACACTAAACACTCGTTTGGATACATTACAATGAGGCATAACAATGCAGTAGATCTAGTATGCTTGCATAGTCTTTATTTTGTGACATACTCGTAGTATACTGTCCGAAGGACGTCACGGTTCATCTAAGTATTTGCATTATAATTCCGTGTCCTAGTTACCTAATGGATTTGATGCCATGCGCAATGATTGATAATATATGCACATATTTTAACGCTCTCTTCGTCTTTAAAAAAACAACCCACCAAAGTTGAGATCAACTGTCTTTCCAAATCCTGTGGGGAAAAAGGCATTGCAGTCTGACGGTGAAAAATACGAACACTTGCAATGAGCTATAATACATCGCTAACGTTCTACTGTAAAACATTGGATTTGGTTTCTTTTGGGTTGGTCCTCATTTTTATGTGTCGTTATTTTGTTGTTGTTGATGTCTTTTTGCATAACTCGATGAACAATCACCTGATATCCGTATGTTAAAGTTACCAAAGATGACAAGATATATAATATACATTTGTTTTTAAAAATCTCTTCGTTGTCTAACATTTGAAATAAAGGACAAAGGGCGGTGTCTTTGTATAGCACTGTATAGAGCAAATGGTCAATGAATTTTGCTTCCTTCCATCTTGTCAGTGTTGTGACAGAGAAGTGTTACCCGTACACCAGCGGCAAGACGGACGAAGCCGGTATCTGTCGGTGGCCGGCCAGCAGGACGTCAGGAAGGTGTCCCAGTGGCGTGGATTACAAAAGTAGCAGACGATACAAAGCAACACCACCCTATAGAATCCGACCGCACGTAAGCCTATGTTTGAATGTTGACCTTAACACACGCTATAATGCTTATGTATGGAGGGTTTTTTTAATGATCCCTTTAGGATACGCAGTTACATTAGTTATCTTAATTATTGATCGTTCTTTTCTCCTCTCCCCCCCCCCATGATTATCTTATTTCTGTATTTGTGTTTGGTTTAAGTTTTCTCTTGTTGTTGGCAGTGGTGATTGTTCGTACTTTTTTTTGTGATAACAACGAGGAAGGAAAGGTTGTGGTACTTCTTTAGGGTACTTAACCTCACTCTTATTTCTGCATGTTCTTCTTCTTTTACGTAGTCACCGCGATCAACAACGTCAGCATCAACATCTTCACCATCGCCTGTATCATCATTATCGTAGTCATCAGAATCATCCTCATCATCATAATGGTCCTTATTCATATTATCATCATCACCATCAAGTTTAATGCCATAATCATGATTATTTTTTCTCATCGCAACCTTCTCTATGCCCTTCACTTTCTTCTACCTCTTTTATCCATCCCTTTTCTTTTCCTTGTCGTCACCTGGTCATTGGGTGACGAAAGATCTAAGTGCACCGATCCGAACAAACATTGAATGAACGCTGGTAATGGTTTGGTAGGGTAAGAGAAGTTTCCGACATCAGGTCCATGTGTAGATTACTACACAGATACGTATTGATGTATTACCATGTCCATGTGTGAATGAATTGATTTATGTATGAACGTGCGGTTGTGTATGGGTGTAGTTAGGAAGAATGGGAAGTAGGGAGGTATGGAAATGGAATAAAATTGGCTATACAGTGTTGCTGCAAAATGGCAATGTCGTTGTCTGAAGAAACATCATTCCGTTTTGATTTGTTTCGTTGAGTTTTTAAAAATGTATTGTCTCCCAAACATGGCCGCTTTGTTTCATCACGAGTTCACGTTTCCAATAACAATGTGGCATCTTATTTTGTTTGGGTTTTTAGAAAAACATTTCGCCTCGCGTCGTTTATTCTTGACAACGGCAACACTCGCCTATTTAAATAGTATGCCATATAGACAACAGACATGCGATGATTGAATAACGTGTTGTAACGTGGAATACACACTTGAACGACAAGTCGCTCTGCTCATTTTTTAGGAGAGGTGTAGAAGAGTGCACATTGCACGTTAGACAGTTCCTATTGCTAGGTATGATAGAGTGCACAGTGCTCATTGCACATTAGATAGTTCCTATTGTTAGGTGTGATAGAGTGCACATTGCACGTTAGATAGTTCCTATTGTTGAGGTATAATAGAGTGCACAGTGCTCATTGCGTTAGATAGTTCCTATTGTTAGGTGTGATATAGTGCACAGTGCTCCTTGCACGTTAGACAGTTCCTGTTGTTACGTATGATAGAGTGCACATTGCTCGTTAGATAGTTCCTATTGTTAGGTATAATAGAGTGCACATTGCTCGTTAGACAGTTCCTATTGTTAGGTATAATAGAGTGCACAGTGCTCATTGCACGTTAGACAGTTCCTATTGTTAGGTATGATAGAGTGCACAGTGCTCATTGCACGTTAGACATTTCCTATTGTTAGGTGTGATAGAGTGCACATTGCATGTTAGATATTTCCTATTGTTAGGCTTGATAGAGTGCACATTGTACGTTAGATATTTCCTATTATTAGGCGTGATAGAGTGCACATTGTACGTTAGATATTATCTATTATTAGATGTGATAGAGTGCACATTGCACCTTAGATAGTTCTTATGTTTAGGTACGATAGAGTGCACACTGTACGTTAGCTAGTTCCTATTGTTAGGTGTGTTAGAGTGCATTCTACGTTAGATATTTCCTATTGTTAGGCGTGGTAGAGTGCACATTGTACGTTAAATATTTCCTATTGTTAGGTGTGTTGGAGTGCACATTCTACGTTAGATAGTTCCTATTGTTAGGTGTGATAGAGTGCACATTGTACGTTAGATATTTCCTATTATTAGGTGTGATAGAGTGCACATTGCACGTTAGATATTTCCTATTATTAGATTTGATAGAATGCACATTGCACGTTAGATAGTTCCTATTGTTAGGTGTGATAGAGTGCACATTGCACGTTAGATACTTCCTATTGCTAGGTATGATAGAGTGCACAGTGCACATTGCACGTTAGCTAGTTCTTATTGTTAGGTGTGATAGAGCGCATAGCGCATATTAAACAGATCCTACTGTAAGGTGTGATAAAGTGCCCATTGCACGTTAGATGGTTCATATTGTTGGGCGTAATAGAGTGCATAGTGCATGTTAGACATATTCTTTTGTAAGGCGGGATAGAATGCACATTGCATGTTAAACAGATCCTATTGTAAGGTGCCATAAAGTGCACAGTGCACGTTAAACAGATCCTATTGTAAGGTGTGATAGAGTGTGTGTAGTACATGTTAAACAGATCGTATTGTAGGTCGTGGTAGAGTGCATATTGCATGTTAGACAGATTTCTATTGTAATGCGTGATAGAGTGCATAGTAATCTTAGATAGACTTCTATTTTAATGCGTGATAGAGTGAATATTGCATATTAGACATATTTTTATTGTAATGCGTGATAGAGTGCATATTGAATATTAGACATATTTTATTGTAATGTGATAGAGTGCATATTGCATATTAGACATATTTTTATTGTAATGCGGGATAGAGTGCATATTGCATGTTAGACAGATTTCTATTGTAATGCGTGATAGAGAGCATATTGCATATTAGACATGTTTTTATTGTAATGCGTGATAGAGTGCATAGTGCACGTTAGAAATATTTATATTGTAATGCGTGATAGAGTGCATAGTACTCATTAAACAGATCCTATTGTAAGACGTGATGGAGTGCGCAGTGCATGTTAGACAGATCCTATTGAAAGGTAGGATAGAGTGCATAGCGTTAAACCTATTGTAGGGTGTGATAGAGTTCACAGTGCACGTTAGACAGATCCTATTGTTAAGTTTCATAGAGTGCATAGTGTATGTTAGACAGATCATATTATTATGTGTGATAGAGTTCACATTGCACATTCTACAGATCCTATTGTTAGGTGTGATAGAGTTCACAGTGTACGTTAAACATATCATATTGTTAGGTGTGGTAGAGTGCATATTGCATGTTAAACAGATCATATTGTTAGGTGTGATAGAGTGCACATTGCACGTTAAACAGATCATATTGTGAGGTGTGATAGAGTGCACATTGCATGTTAAACAGATCATATTGTTAGGTGTGATAGAGTACATATTGCACGTTAAACAGATCATATTGTTAGGTGTGGTAGAGTGCACATTGCATGTTAAACAGATCATATATTGTTAGGTGTGATAGAGTGCATTGCACGTTAAACAGATCATATTGTTAGGTGTGGTAGAGTGCATATTGCATGTTAAACAGATCATATTGTTAGGTGTGATAGAGTGCACATTGCACGTTAAACAGATCCTATTGTTAGGTGTGATAGAGTGCATATTGCACGTTAAACAGATCATATTGTTAGGTGTGATAGAGTGCACATTGCACGTTAAACAGATCCTATTGTTAGGTGTGATAAAGTGCACATTGCACGTTAAACAGATCCTATTGTTAGGTGTGATAGAGTGCACATTGCACGTTAAACGATCATATTGTTAGGTGTGATAAAGTGCACATTGCACGTTAAACAGATCCTATTGTTAGGTGTGGTAGAGTGCATATTACCCGTTAAACGATCATATTGTTAGGTGTGATAGAGTGCACATTGCACTTAGACATATCCTATTGTAAAGTGTGATATAGTGCACAATGAACATTAACTTGAATCTTGTTGTAAGTTTCGATAGAGTGCATAGTGCTATTAAACAGATCATATTGTTAGATGTGATAGAGTGCACTGTACACGTTAGACAGATCCTACTGTTAAGTTTGATAGAGTGCACAGTGCATGTTAGACATATCGTATTGTTATGTGTGATAGAGTGCACAGTGCACGTTAGGCATATCCTATTGCTAGGTGTGGCAGAGTGCACATTACTCTTTAGACAGATCTTATTGTAAGGTGTGATAGAGTGCACAGTGCATTTTAACTAGATCTTGTTGTACGTTTCGATAAAGTGCATAGTGCACATTAAACAGATCATATTGTTAGGTGTGATAAAGTCCACAGTGCACGTTAAACGGATCCTATTGTTGGGTGTGATAGAGTCCACAGTGCACATTAAACAGATCCTATTCTTAGGTGTGATAGAGTCCATAGTGCACATTAAACAGATCCTATTCTTAGGTGTGATAGAGTCCACAGTGCACATTAAACAGATCCTATTGTTAGGTGTGATAGAGTCCACAGTGCACATTAAACAGATCCTATTCTTAGGTGTGATAGAGTCCACAGTGCACATTAAACAGATCCTATTCTTAGGTGTGATAGAGTCCAGTGCACATTAAACAGATCCTATTGTTAGGTGTGATAGAGTCCACAGTGCACATTAAACAGATCCTATTGTTAGGCGTGATAGAGTCCACAGTGCACATTAAACAGATCCTATTCTTAGGTGTGATAGAGTCCACAGTGCACATTAAACAGATCCTATTCTTGGGTGTGATAGAGTCCACAGTGCACATTAAACAGATCCTATTCTTAGGTGTGATAGAGTCCACAGTGCACATTAAACAGATCCTATTCTTAGGTGTGATAGAGTCCACAGTGCACATTAAACAGATCCTATTCTTAGGTGTGATAGAGTCCACAGTGC
>JAXRKP010000108.1:440000-477500 GCA_037039925.1 Doris montereyensis | reverse complement strand
GATGGATCGATGGCGAAATGGCCGGATTGATGGATGGGTGGGTGATTGGATGGATCGATGGCGAAATGGCTGGATGAATGGATGAGTAGATGGATCAATACCTGGATGGGTGGTTTGCTGTATTGGTAGATGACTGAATTGTTTGGTTTTTGTTTTTGTTTTTTGCTTATTTTTTCTTGGATTTTGGGATTTGGTTGTGTTGTTGATGTTTTGTTTTGTTGCTATTGTTGCGTGGGTTTTTGTTTGTTTGTTGTACTTGGGGGGGGGCGGGAGCGAATTTAGAGGATATTTTTGATGTTTCATTTGGTGTTTTTATGTATTGTTTGGCTTTCTTTAGTTTTAGTTTTGGAATTAGGAGAAGGAAGGAGTTATAAAATATGTAAAAGCCTATGCTAGTTGGATCCGAGAATTTTTTGGTAGGAATGAATTTTTCGAGCATAGTATATGTCATATCAAGATGAGCCAGCTAAGGGCACAAAGTGTCTGAAAGAGCGTGATAATGATTCGTTGACATTTTTCATAATGTGAAAATCTGTGTCATCAGAGTCAGAGAGTGGACATAGTTCTACCGTGCCGACATGAAAATCATTGCAATTACGATAATGTGTCTCATTTTTGCTTTGCATTGTTTTTTTTAAATCTCTTTACTAGTCCAATCTTCATTTCCGGTACCCATCGTCTCTATTCTTGGTTCGAAAATTTGTTTTCGCGTTCTTTAATACACATGGTACTATAATGTGTTGTTCGTAAAATAAAATGAAAATCATGTGTGTTCATCATCATACAAGACTGAGTTGATCTGAAGTGGCATCTGCATTGCAAGCCGTGCGTCTACGGCTCGAATTCTCTTTTAGACGTTTGGACATGTGCGTTGCGATCTGGGGTTGTTGTTTTTCCTCTCTTGGTCCTATAAAACCTGGATCTAAGACTAAGTCCCACTGATGTGAGTGAAACACAATCCCTGTAGTATGTATCTGTACACAATATGTTGTGCACGTTAAAAGTTTCTTCGTGAAACTAAAAACGGATGGCCGGCTAAAATTCAAGTCTTACCTGACCCTGCAGATAACCGCTTAGCTTATTCTCATTCTCAAAGTGGACAGACAAACAACCTACTCAACTCTAATCTTTACGATTTCGCACACACAAAAAACGCAGCTTTCTTCATCTGTTTTTTTTTCTGTCTTATGTTGTGAGTTTGTAATCACGACGATACTGGTTCAAGCCCCACGGCTGGCACAGGTGGGCATTTTCACGTTGTACTCTTAGGAACAGTACTTCACTTACTTTCCTCACTTGACCAGGTGTGAATCAGTAGCCATCTATAGGTAGAGAAAGAGCTTGTCAGAGTGTTAATACGAAAATCTGAACAGGTTGTATATACTGTATGCTCCCCGGGAATTGAGAAGGACTTAAATCAGATGGCCTACTGGAGGATAAATGATGTACAGTTGTTGAGCCTGTACTGATGCGAGAATGCGGACTATAAATCCATCGCTCTTTATCTTTGTCCCATCCTTGTGTATCTTTTCACCTGCATATACCAAGATAGATCTCGTTAACCTGAGACAATAATAGTTAATTCTGGAACGCACAGCAGATCAGGAGAAGAAAAAAATAAGGCATTGTGGAAGAGCATCCAAACATTTTAGGCAACAATTTCTTGTTCGAGGAGAATGTCAATGTTGTTCAAAAAAAAAAAAAAAAAAGAACTCTTAATAATTTTAAACCCTGCCTTAAATTTAAATAAATCTACATGCGTACAAATGTGAGCAAAGAAAATGCATGCTTCAGTGTGGTCTAACAATTTTCTGTTACACTTTACGGGTTAACACCTCTGTTCTATTTCTATTAGAAGCAAAGCATATCGGAGAAATGCATCGCTTCTATCAGGGGACGAACCTCAGACACAAAGACTTTGAGGTTCTCTGGAAACTCAACGGATCATTGTTTTCGTCTTTATTTGTGTTTTTTTTTCCGTCGATGTTTCTGCAGGTTTTGTTCTGTGACTTCCAGGTTTTCGTTCCCTTTGTCTGATTTTTGCCATTTCAAGTTTCCCACGACCTGATAATGAAGTCAAAGGGCGCTTAGTCATCTGGTGATGCCCTTTGTGGGTTTTTTATATTTGGTTTCTTTTGTTATTGGTTTTTAGGTCTTTTTTGTTTGTTGTTTTGTTGTTTTTTGTTGTTTTTTTTTTGGGGGGGGAGAGGAGGGGGGGGAGGGGGTTATTCTTTACTTTGACTTCTGGTTGATCAAATCAAATCTAAAACTGACAAAATTCAACTCTGTCTCTGTCTCTGTCTCTGTCTCTGTCTCTGTCTCTGTCTCTGACTCTGTCTCTGTCTCTGTCTGTCTGTCTGTCTGTCTGTCTGTCTGTCTGTCTCTCTCTCTCTCTCACACTCTCTTACTCTCTCTCTCCTTTTCTCTCTCTCCCCTCTCTCTCTCTCCTCTCTCCATCTCTTTCTCCCTCGCTCGCTCGGTCCCTCTCTCTGCCTTTCTCTCTCTCTCCCTCTCTCCCTCTCTCCCTCTCTCCTCCCTCCCTCCCTCCCTCCCTCCTCCTCTCTCTCTCTCCCTCTCTCTCTCTCTCCCTCTCTCCCTCTCTCCCTCTCCCTCCCTCCTTCCTCCTCCTCCCTCCCTCCCTCCCTCTCTCTGTGTATATATATATATATATATAGATATATATATATATATCTTCTTTCTCTCTCTCTCTCTCTCTCTCTCTCTCTCTCTCTCTCTCTCTCTCTCTCTCTCTCTCTCTCTCTCTCTCTCTCTCTCTCTCTCTCTCTCTCTCTCTCTCTCTCTCTCTCTCTCTCTCTCTCTCTCTCTCTCTCTCTCTCTCTCTCTCTCTCTCTCTCTCTCTCTCTCTCTCTCTCTCTCTCTCTCTCTCTCTCTCTCTCTCTCTCTCTCTCTCTCTCTCTCTCTCTCTCTCTCTCTCTCTCTCTCTCTCTCTCTCTCTCTCTCTCTCTCTCTCTCTCTCTCTCTCTCTCTCTCTCTCTCTCTCTCTCTCTCTCTCTCTCTCTCTCTCTCTCTCTCTCTCTCTCTCTCTCTCTCTCTCTCTCTCTCCCTGTATACCATTGTAAAATTACGGACAATCTCAGAGCTTTACTCTAGCTCTCACCTTTGCATTAGTCCTATTATGGCATTCACTTCAACAATCTTAATAGTACAGGCACGTTTCCTATTTTGAAATGTGTGTTTCTATACTTAACCATGAACTCGTCATAGCCGTTACATCTGTGATTCTCTTGATATTGATAAATATCAGTCATCACAAACAAGGCATGTGCCACCAAAAAAAGCATGCAAAAAAGAATTTACTAGCAGTGGACAGGTTGTGACCACATGTATGAATTGTTTGCTACAAACGAAATGTTTGTTACAGTTTTTGGTTGGGTGTGTGATGAAACAAGGAAGCGATCTTTTCTTTAGTGAGTCATTTTGCGGAAGTACAGTTTCATTTTTTGTTGGTTTTTTTTCTCATTTTTCAGGAAAGAGAAATCATGAAGGAGATTATGATTAATGGGCCTGTCCAAGGTATGTTGCAAGAAATTGTTTTTTTTGTTTCAATTTTTCATTCCTGATATTCTTGGAGCGTGGGTTTGGGGGAGGAGTGGGAGTGTTGTCACGTGGGTATTGTTTATTATATATAACCCAGAGAAAAGGCCCAAATGCATGCGTTCTTTTGCAAAAGCGGTTAAATAGCTGACGTCACAGTCACACGCGGCAAGTGCAAATCCTGGCTCGATCCCCTGAGTACTTACCTCAAATAGGGCTCGAGAGTTTTTTTGATTTCTGAATGAAAATGCTCCACCAGACACTAATAATAAGACACAGTCTTGCTCGTCTTGGATATGGAAGATGAAAAGTCAATGAGTTTTGGCAAACAGAGAAGGGGTTTCAAAGATTCGTTTATCAATGTACTCCAAAGGTTACCTGCGCAGTGTTCAAAATGTCACACCCCCAAGTAACTGATTATGGCTTGCTGTATAAGTAGATGTGGGTTCAATACAACCTATGGTAAATGCACGCTCTATCGTAATATGATTATTGCATGTCAAAGAAGTCAGTAAAGTTTCTTCAAGGCTGTTAGAGCCGGAGGGTATCTGGTTTATAAAGTTTTAAATGGAACACGTGATTAAAGGTGGCTTCCTGAACAGGGCGCTAATTTGTGGCAGCCATTACTGCCATGTGATGCTCGAACCCATTTGCAACCGGGTTGAGTTGGTAAAATACGTGTTAAAGTGTCTTTCTAAATCAACACAATTTCAGACTTCGCATTGCCTGGATTCGAACCCACAACCTCACAATCCCTAGTTCGACAGTCTAACCACCAGGCTACCTATATCTCTTGCGTGTCAAAACAGTTATCTGTAAACTGCTGGAAGGCGGTGGCCATTTTTTATGTATTTTTGTCTCCATGTAGTAAAGAAACACTGGTTCATTACAATTGTGCAAATAAATTTTTTTAAATAATTTCAAAGCCTGGTTGTAATGTGTGGGCATGTCTATCTGTCTGTCTGTGTGTGTATGTGTGTGTGTGTGTGTGTGTGTAAGTGTGTGTGTACATGTGCGTAGGTGTGCTTCTTTGTCAGTTACGTCAAGATATCTCCTTCAAGTACTTGGATTTTATGGCTCTGCAGAAATAAAGTTTGTATGCGGTTGTAACACGCATCTTTTTAAAGTCGCATGTTTGCTTGCTTTGCAACTTTTCAGACATGTTCAAGCAGAAGTTATATATTTCAAGTGCAGCCCGTTTTGCAATATAAAAATGATAGGCTGGTCTCTTGCTGACATTGTTTAAACTCCACCTATCCTTGTCAACACTGTAAGATCCTTAAACTCCTTGTCTCATTCAGTACATATGCTCGTGTACCTCTCCCACCTCCCACGTTCTTTGTCTTTTACACGACACTGACACTTTGCGCATTGGAAAAGAAATCTTAAATCGTGTAAGCCGAATGCTGATGACCAAGAAGAGCAAAGAAATTTGAAAGTCTTGACAGGTGTACGCAGACATTATCAATAAAGACATTAGAGTCGTCTACATTAAAATT
This sequence comes from Doris montereyensis, assembly GCA_037039925.1. Classification (NCBI taxonomy): domain Eukaryota; kingdom Metazoa; phylum Mollusca; class Gastropoda; order Nudibranchia; family Dorididae; genus Doris; species Doris montereyensis. The sequence continues at coordinate 472,446 of JAXRKP010000108.1, read as the reverse complement.
GTATACTCTTGTCAAAAGATTCAATAATACATTATACACTGTTTCATTCCTCTTTCTTGTTTTCTTTCCTTAATTTTAGTTTTATATAGGAGTATGAAAGAGTTATGACATGTCCATTAGAAATATCAATGTTTACAATTGGGAATATTATTTTTTACCATCTTTGAAATGTACTTATATTGTATGTTTGATTTCAATGGATTCATTGTCAATGATTATATTGTTATAACATTGGTTAGATAAGAAAAGATATATTTTGAAACCAATAGCATTCTTTTTTTCTTCTTTTCATAGCATAGAATTTAGAATTTAACGTGTAAATGGTTTCAATTTGCATCAGAAACAAAAAATAACAGGCACCGTTATTTGATTATCCTTCTTCGTTTCTAATCGTTTGCTCACCGCTTTACCCTGGTGCCCATTCTCCTTATTTCCCATTCCCTCCTTCCCATCATCCCTTTTCCTCTACACATTACAACTCTACACTGATGCATCCAATCATAATGGCTCATATACGGGGAAGCCAATGCGGTCCTTTTGCAACTCCACAATCTTTGGTTCGAACCCTTTTGGTGAATATCAAAACTTAACCGTATCTAGAGCCTAGTTTTATTGAACATGACCACACAAGTCAGAAGTGTTGCATGCACGCATGTCTGGCAGGTTACAAATCTCTTGCAAGTTCAAAGCGCAATGATGGCCAAGCCTTACCGTAACTACGAAATCACTTTTAATTGTCAACCCAATTTCTCTGTATGCATTTATATTATATTGTATTACAGCCACGTTCCAGGTACATGAGGATTTCTTTGTTTATGCCGGTGGCATCTATCGTCACACCACCAAATCAGTCAGTGGAGAGGCAGATGAATCCGTCCAGTCTGGATTTCACTCTGTCAGAATCATAGGGTATGTACTGAGATATATTCTGTCAGAATCATAGGGTATGTACTGAGATGTATTCTGTCAGATTCATAGGGTATGTACTGAGATGTATTCTGTCAGAATTATAGGGTATGTACTGAGATATATTCCGTCAGAATCATAGGGTATGTACTGAGATGTATTTCGTCAGAATCATAGGGTATGTACTGAGATATATTCTGTCAGAATCATAGGGTATGTACTGAGATGTATTCTGTCAGAATCATAGGGTATGTACTGAGACACTAGATGGGGCTTTTACTCTGTCAGAATCATAGGGTTTGTACTGAGACACTCAATGGGGTTTGTACTCTGTCAGAATCATAGTGTATGTACTGAGACACTCCATGGGGTTTATGCTTTGTCAGAATCATAGGGTATGAACTGAGACACTCCATGGGGTTTGTACTCTGTCAGAATGATAGGGTATGTACTGAGACACTCCATGGGGTTTGTGCTCTGTCAGAATCATAGGGTATGAACTGAGACACTCCATTGGGTTTGTGCTCTTTCAGAATCATAGGGTATGTACTGAGACACTCCATGGGGTCTGTACTCTGTCAGGATAGTAGGGTATGTACTGAGACACTACACAGGATGTGTACTCTATCAGAATCATAGGGTAAGTACCGAGACACTTCATTGCGTTTGTGCCCTGTCAGAATCATAGGGTATGTACTGATACACTCCATGGGGTTTATGCTCTGTCGGAATCATAGGGTATGTACTGATATACTCCATGGGGTTTGTACTCTGTCGGAATCATAGGGTATGTACTGATATACTCCATTGGGTTTGTACTCTGTCGGAATCATAGGGTATGTACTGATATACTCCATTGGGTTTGTACTCTGTCGGAATCATAGGGTATGTACTGATACACTCCATGAGGTGTGTACTCTGTCAGAATCATAGGGTGTGTACTGATACACTCCATGGGGTTTGTACTCTGTAAGAATCATAGGGTATGTACTGATACACTCCATGGGGTGTGTACTCTGTCAGAATCATAGGGTATGTACTGATACACTCCATGAGGTGTGTACTCTGTCAGAATCATAGGGTGTGTACTGACACGTGCTTTGTCAGGATGATAGGATAAGTACCGAGACACTCCATTGGGGTTTATGCTCTGTAAGAATCATAGGGTATGTACTGTAATACGAAGGAGCCACAGTGGAGTGGAGTCAATGGCGCAATATGACAAAAAGTGACAACTCCACTAATAAAGACAGAACAAACACGTGTCGTTTCGGGTATAACCCTTCGTCAGACAACAAACGAGAAATATCTAGAATCTAGATATAAGTAATATGACTATAGATCTAGATATATTAGCAATTTAAAAAAAAGATAAATAACGTAAACAACAGAGAGATGTGGCAATGTGAATTATCTAAATATTTGTGAATAATACGAAGGAGCCACAGTGGAGTGAAGTCAAAGGCGAAATATGACCACTGTATTTATATATTTCTCGTTTGTTGTCTGACGAAGGGTTATACCCGCAACGACACTTGTTTGTTCTGTCTTTATTAGTGGAGTTGTCACTTATTGTCACATTTCGCCTAGGGTATGTACTGATACACTCCATGGGGTTTGTACTCTATCAGAATCAAAGGGTATGTACTGAGACACTCCATTGGGTTTGTACTCTGTCAGAATCATAGGGTATGTACTGAGACACTCCATTGGGTTTGTACTCTATCAGAATCATAGGGTATGTACTGAGACATTCCATTGGGTTTGTACTCTGTCAGAATCAAAGGGTATGTACTGAGACACTCCATTGGGTTTGTACTCTGTCAGAATCATATGGTATGTACTGAGACACTCCATTGGGTTTGTACTCTGTCAGAATCATAGGGTATGTACTGAGACACTCCATTGGGTTTGTACTCTGTCAAAATCATAGGACATGTACTGAGAGACTCCATGGGGTTTGTACTCTGTCAGAATCATAGGACATGTACTAAGACATTCCATGGGCTTTGTACTCTGTCAGAATCATAGGACATGTACTGAGAGACTCCATGGGGTTTGTACTGTGTCAGAATCATAGGACAGGTACTGAGACACTTCACGTGGTTTGTACCCTGTCAGATTCATAGTACATGTACTGAGACACTCCATGGGGTTTTTACTCTGTCAGAATCATAGGACATGTACTGAGACATTCCATGTGGTTTATACTCTGTCAGAATCATAGGACATATACTGAGAGACTCCATGGGGTTTGTACTCTGTCAGATTCATAGGACATGTACTGAGACACTTCACGTGGTTTTTACTCTGTCAGAATCATAGGACGTGTACTGATACACTTCATGGGGTTTGTACTCTGTCAGATTCGTATAACATGTACTGAGACACTCCATGGGGTTTGTACTATGTCATAATTATAGGACATGTACTGATACACTTTATGGTATTTGTATTTTGTCAGAATGGTAGGGTATATACTGAAACACTCTATGGGGTTTGTACTCTGTCAGAATCATAGGGTGTGTACTGAGACACTTCATGGGGTTTGTACTATATCAGAATGGTGGTTTATGTACTGAGACACTCCATGGGGTGTATACTCTGAGACACTTGATGGGATTTGTACTATGTCAGAATTATAGAACACGTACTGAGACACTTCATGGTATTTGTACTCTGTCAGAATGATAGGTATGTACTGAAACACTTCATGGGGTTTGTACTCTGTCAGAATGATAGGGTATGTACTGAAACACTTCATGGGGTTTGTACTCTGTCAGAATGATAGGGTATGTACTGAAACACTTCATGGGGTTTGTACTCTGTAAGAATGAGAGGGTATGTACTGAAACACTTCATGGGGTTTGTACTCTGTCAGAATGAGAGGGTATGTACTGAAACACTTCATGGGGTTTGTACTCTGTCAGAATGATAGGGTATGTACTGAAACACTTCATGGTATTTGTACTCTGTCAGAATGAGAGGGTATGTACTGAAACACTTCATGGGGTTTGTACTCTGTCAGAATGATAGGGTATGTACTGAAACACTTCATGGGGTTTGTACTCTGTCAGAATGATAGGGTATGTACTGAAACACTTCATGGGGTTTGTACTCTGTCAGAATCATAGAGTGTGTAGTGGGAGACCGTCATGGGGTTTGTACTATGTCGTAATCATAGGGTATGTACTAAGACACCTAATGGGGTTTGTAGTATGTCAGAATCATTGGACATGTACTGACACTTGAATGGGTTTGTAATCTGTCATAATTATAGGGTTTTTACTGAGACGCTTCATGGGGTTTGTACTCTGTCCGAAACATAGGGTATAACTAAGACACTTTATGGGGTTTGACTCTGTTAAACTCATAAGGTGCTACTAAGATACTTCGTGGGCTGTTTTCTCTGTCATAAGATGTGAACTAAGACTGTTCATGAGATATGCACTGACTGAGCCATATATATGTACTGAGACCTTTCATGGTGTCTGTACTGAAACATATCAGTGATTGCACTCTATCAAAATCAGAGGGTATGTATTTCTTCAGACATATCGTAGGGTATGTACTCAGACATACCATAGATTGTGTACTCGGATCAGACATATCAGATTGTATGTTTTGAGACATAACTCATAATAGTCGCCTGCCATGAGCAGTGACTTCTGGGTAAGAAAAAAGATATCAGAATTAATGAGCTGTATAGACAAATTGACAAGACGATAGTAATAGTGAAAGGTGTGGCGAATCACATCAACTTTAAACCAACTTCTTGCATTTGGTTCTCGTGTGTTTTATCTCAAATGATTTAGAGATGAGAGAATTGAAAACGAAGAAGCAAGAACTGAATGGAAATATAAGAAGTGGGTTTCTCTTTATTGCTACCTGTCGCACACACACACAAAAGGTAGCCCATGTGTGTCATGATTAAATGACGTTACACATCTTGTGCCCATTTTCAGTCCTTTTGTTGTTATGTCAGCCAATCGTTTATGCAAGATAGCAAGATGGAACACCGCCACACACTGCAAACAGGACACTTCAGTGGCTAAAAATATCTTTAACGACTGCATTGTCTGAAGGCATGCTGACAGTGAATGGGCGGCGCACTCCCAGATTTGAATTCGTTGGATGTTTTTCCTCTCGGGGTACTCGAAATCTAGAATTGACAAAAAAACCCAGACCCAACACGATAAACCAACTTAGAGAAGAGATAGGGACAGCCCTCGCAAATATCCCTCCCCAGACGTGTTTTGAAAGACGTCTACACGGGTGTTTGCAAAACAAGGAGAGCACTTCGAGCATCAGACATTTCAGAAATACCAATTTCCTATTCACAAAGAGTCATGTTTCAAATCAATATTCTTGCTGAAAATTAACTTCGTCTCCAGCTCTTTCTGCTTCCATTCATTTAGTGTTCGGTTTTTTTTAAAATCACTTTGTTGTTCCAGAATTGTCAAAGGACAGTTTCTAAGTTGTCAGTTTGAAGCAATTTTGTGTATGTTTTATTCGTATTCCTCATAATTTAAATGAAACTTGAGAAAATGTTCTAAAATTGTGCATGTCGTCTTCACATCTATTTAAGTTAGTCTGAGTCAAATGTCAACATTCTGGTTTATCGAGGTCGGGCGTAGTGACATCCAACGTGGATTGCCTTTTGTTTTGCGACAGTCTGTACATTCATGTACATTGAAGTTCATTCGCCTTGCTTTTTATTATTGTTATTAAGTCTTACATTGGTCATACATTACAATTTCTTTAACTTAATTACGCTTCTTTATCCATGTTTCTTTATTGTAGATGGGGAGCAGAGAGAACCTTTGAAGGAGACATCATCAAGTTTTGGGTAATTATCTCCCTTGTGTTATTCTTCTCGTCGGCTTTACGTGGGTGGGTTAAAAGCAAAAGAAGAGAGAGAGAGAGAGAGAGAGAGAGAGAGAGAGAGAGAGAGAGAGGATAAGACAAGCAGACAATTAAAGACAGACACAGAGGAAGAGAGTCAAACAGACAGAATCAGAAATACAGACGAATAAAGCCAGAGGGACACTAAGATGGGGACAGAGACCGAGATATTGTATGTTCAGGTTGAAAGAAAATTGTCGTCAATGCGCCTTATCTCCACCATTATTCGGAGGGCGGGGAGGTATGTTTAATCTTCAACGGTAGCTAGCTTTTAGGTTGCTTGACCTCTGTATCTATATTTTTGTGTGTCTCTGCAGTGTTGTCATTCTCAGTGGAATCAAGTTTAGCGTTGACGTATAGCAATTAGTTCTAATTATTCAGTGATCGTCGTTTGATTTGTAGCGTAACAAACAAAATTTACATGAAAGAATGCTTGCTGCTTTTTTACATTACTTTTCGGGCGCTTCTTGTTCCACAAGATTTGTTTATATTCTACAACACTGCCTCGTTTGGAAGTTGACCATTTTGCATGAAAATTATTAAGAAATTTCAGATTGTTTTATCTGCCCTACTTTCTATTCCATCACCAATAGTAATAATAGTATCAAATGCCTTCACCACGTCTCTCTCTCCCTCTCTCTCAAAGCTGTGCGCCAACTCATGGGGACCAGACTGGGGTGAAAATGGCTTCTTCCGCATCTTGAGAGGAACAGATGAATCTCGAATCGAGCGCTACGTGGTCGGTGTGTGGGGCAAAATCAGTGGAGACAGCATACTGCACGCATTGCTACAGACCAACAGAAGACGCCGTCTCAGGTATACTTATACACCAAATCGAAAGTTGTCATGAATTTCAGGAACTTCTACATATAGTCCCAGCGAATATGAATAATATCAGTACAGTAATGTCGCTTAATTCAATGTATAATTAATTGTGTAATTAAAGGTGTAAAGTTCTTGTTTTAAAAATTATTATTATTATTATTATTATTATTATTATTATTATTATTATTATTATTATTATTATTATTATTATATTGGCACAATGATTCTACTTGTATCGTAGAAATGCCATAAATACATAATATACACGATGACCATTTTGTAACCCATTTATTTCAGGGGTAGAAGTAGAAGACATAACAGACAATTCCGTAACTTGGAAACTCGATCACGACGGAGACGGAATCGAAGCCGTCGTCACAACAGGAAGAACAAACAGCACAAGAAAAAGTCTGGCAAGAAGTCCAAGAAATGGCGACTAAGGCAGAAGAAGAACAAGAGCTTAAAGGCATTGCGAAGGATTTACAGGAGCAAGAATCATCTAAAGAACTTAGACGTAGAGCAGTTTTTCCCAGGCCTTAAGCATTAAACTTTATTTTACTTTGACAACCGGTGAGGAAAATGATTCTGTAGGTGTCTTTGCATTAACTCCTCTGCAGTAATTCATGGGGAATAACTCTTCAATAAGCTTCCATGAACAACTGACGGTTGGAATTTTTTCCGCTTTGTAGTCACGGAGTCATGTCATTTTTGTTTTAAACTTTTAGGTCTCAAAGTTAACTGGGTGTAGTGAAGGGCGTAGTGGAAACTTTATCGATTTTTATTCAAAGTTATACAAATTTGAATTACTGAAAATAGCAATAAAGGTATCAAAGCCATCCATTTTATCTACAAATATGCCAGTTATAGCTTGACTTTTACACCTGACCTTTTTCTCTCTTCAACTCACATACTCAAATAATCAGGCTGCTTTTTTCTATTCTTTTTTTTTCCAAGTCTCTCAGCCTTGTATTTTCCACTCTTATTGAGGGAAGGGGAGAGAAGGATAATTTATAATGGGTTAAAAGGGAGAGAATACATTTACATTTTGATAGAGAACTATTTTTTGCTTGAAACCGTAAATCACAGTCAAGAATTTTCACCAATGTCGACAGGCTTTTGTATGAAAAGCCTGAGAGTGGAAAAGAAAAAGTGAGCCATAATGTATTTGCTTTGCGTTTGCTTTTACTATTCTTTGTTCTTTGTTCACACCAAAACCCATTTTTACGTTTTACCATATATAACATAGCAATTCATAAGCATCATTATATTTAGTCATAAACATTAGGCAATAAAATTATATTTACTTATATATTAATACATTGATATGTCACATATCTGTATGTAATTTTTGCACATTCTTTTACTTATAATTTTATACTAGCAAAACCGAAACAATTTTGTTGAAAGTTGACAAACTGTAGATAATTTGGACTTTTCAGATAGAGTTGATCAAAGATATTCTACCAAAATTTGTCCTGTAATCAGTTGCAGAAGTAACACTAGTACTACTGCTAAAGACAGTAAAGCTAGTTTTGCAAAGGTTTTTAGTTGTGGTTTTTTTCGGCCTTGTTTGATTTCTTCTTCTATTTGTTTAAAATACAATCGATGAAACAAAAAGTATCTCCAAACGTCTCATAAGTTTTTTTTTACAAATGAAAATGTTGAGAACCCCTTTATTCAGCCTGTGCAGAAATTACAAGTGAACAAAGACATTCTTTGTAATTGTAATACAAAACTATTAACGATATCTTCATCAACTTTCATGCATTTTCTCATACAATAATTTATTCTCATAAGTTTGCAATATTCTGTAAATACAAGCAAGTCATTCTCTTTTGCCATGGAGTGTTTGGAGTCAATCCAAGAGTGCAAGCGAATTTTGTAATGCAGTCTGCAATAAATATGTTGTTTTATAAATGTTTTGATGTCTGAGTCTGAGAGATTCAAGCTGTATGCATGCCGACTATTTACAATTATTGATTTGAAAGTAGAATAGCATCTATTACTATTATGACCATAGCTAACTTTACTCTCAATTTGAAATGAAGCTATAATATGACTATGTTTTCTCATATTTTCGTCCTCTATTCTATAATAAAATTTTACTTTATTTTAGTTTTTAAAGTTATAAAGGACAGTTTGCTTTTTTAAAATAAACTTTATAAAAATGTGTGTGAAGCCTTTTTAACTTATTTCATAAAACCTTTTTGTTGTAATAAACTGATAAGTTCATTGTACTGTCCATTAAAACTGACCAATTCCACAAAATGCGGTGATCTGAGGGTAAAATAGCAGGATGAAATGTAAGTGAAAGCATGAAAGGAAAGAAGGACCTAGCACTAGCAATAGTACCTGCTAAACATCCGCATACATTGTACAACATGGAACTCAATTCCATCATTGGAAACTAACAGAGCAAAGAAAGGGTGCCATTTCAGAAGTCTGAAATGCAGATTATAAATTAACAAATGTGTGTCGATGTCACAGAAATGTAAATGACGTAAAAACGGAAAAACAGAAATGTTCCCATGAGTTTAATAAAAGAATGTTGCTTTCCCCCTCACAGTTATCTATTCATTTGATTTGTTTAGTCATCTTGGGTTTTAACCTAATTAGGAGAAAAAATTAATTTTATGAAAACTTATTATCCTTTGCCTTTATCATTTATGTTTTTATGTAAGTTTGCTTACATAATATTTTGTTGATGCTCAAGAAACTATTCAAGTTTTGTTGGGTTTTTTTTTTTTTTTAGAGAAGCAGAGAAGAAAGGAAATCAATATGCTACAATTTGATCAAATTAATTAATTTTGTGCAATTATTGAATATTGCAACAAACCTCATCACCCCTCCCTACCCTACAACAAGAGCATACAGACATAATCACACCTACAACAAGTAGCAATCTTCCAGTTAAAACTAAAACAAAAAATAAGACACATGATACAGCATTGAATAGGAAAGGCAAAGGGTAAAAATGACTGAACTTAGAAAGAGAAGTTTTTTGTTGCATTGAAATGTCCCTATCCACCATATGGCTTTTGGTTGTTTTATTGTCACTCATAGTAAGAGGAAAGACAAAGATGGCATTATCACTCATAGTAAGAGGAAAGACAAAGATGGCACTATCACTCATAGTAAGAGGAAAGACAAAGATGGCATTATCACTCATGGTAATAGGAAAGACAAAGATGGCATTATTACTCATAGGAAGAGGGAAGACAAAGATGGCATTATCACTCATAGTAAGAGGAAATACAAAGATGATATTATCACTCATAGTAAGAGGAAAGACAAAGATGGCATTATCACTCATAGTAAGAGGAAAGACAAAGACGACACTGTCACTCATAGTAAGAGGAAATACCAAGAAGTCACTATCACTCATAGTAAAAGGAAAGACAAAGACGACATTATCACTCACAGTAAGAGGAAAGACAAAGATGGCACTATCACTCATAGTAAGAGGAAAGACAAAGACGACACTATCACTCATAGTAAGAGGAAAGACAAAGACGACACTATCACTCATAGTAAGAAGAAAGACAAAGACGACACTATCACTCATAGTAAGAGGAAAGACAAAGATGGCACTATCACTCATAGTAAGAGGAAAGACAAAGACGACACTATCACTCATAGTAAGAGGAAATACAAAGATGGCGCTATCACTCATAGTAAGAGGAAAGACAAAGATGGCACTATCACTCATAGTAAGAGGAATGACAAAGACGACACTATCAGTATCACTCATAGTAAGAGGAAATACCAAGAAGGCACTATCACTCATAGTAAGAGGAAAGACAAAGATAGCACTATCACTCACAGTAAGAGGAAAGACAAAGATGGCACTATCACTCATAGTAAGAGGAAAGACAAAGACGACGCTATCACTCATAGTAAGAAAAGACAAAGACGACACTATCACTCATAGTAAGAGAAAAGACAAAGACGACACTATCACTCATAGTAAAAGGAAATACAAAGACAACACTATCACTCATAGTAAAAGGAAAGACAAAACTATTACTAGTAAGAGTAAGAGGAAAGACAAAGACGACACTATCACTCATAGTAAGAGAAAAGACAAAGACGGCACTATCACTCATAGTAAGAGAAAAGACAAAGACGACACTGCTCAACAGAGACCAAAGTACAATGTGACATGACGTAATGTTCCTTCAAGGCCATTATGGCCTATAGAGCCAGAGCTTATCCTGGATGCTATAGCATGAAATAGAACATGGTAACAATAATTACCTCCTAGACAGAATGCTAGTTTGACAGTCTGATGCAGGTTCTTACTCCCAAGCTAGTGCTTGTACCCATTTGCACCTGGGTCAAGTAGCGAAAATGCGTGGTAAATGTCTTTCCAAAGTGACACAACATCAGATCTAGCTTTGCTAGGATTTGAACCCAGGACCTCATGATACAAAGTCTGGCAACCTAACCACTTGGCCACCGATGATGCCACGCTGCAGGCATGTGCAGTCATCAAACAGTCAATGATGTAACACATTCAATGAAACATTACTTATCAACACAATTACTCACTCCCATGTGAGTTAATACTTTGTGGGCAAGATTTTTTGTTTAATACTGATTGCAATTTACCTTGCACACCATATGCAGTGACCTCAAGGAGAAATGCAAATAAGAGGAAACAACAAGGTAAAACTCATGTGAAAGAGTGAAGAAATCAAAGATTCACCAATAGCACTTGCCAATCGCAAACACATGAATTTGCATTAGGAAATCAACAAAAACTGATACTGGTAAGTTTGCACACTAAGCCAGACTGAGCAGTTTGGTTTTGTGTTGTTTCTTATATCTCTTAAAGCAATGGGCAATTTTATTAATAATAAACATCATACCTTTAGTTTTGAAAAAAGCATTACCAACAGTTATCATAGTTATCACACTTACTTTGCTTTTTCATACAAATTGATGATTTTAAATAAAACAAGAGGAAGAAGCAGAAACAAAAGTTCAACAATTTTATTGTTCATTCAAATAGATGATATTCTTACCAAAATGGCTTATGATCTTCTTTGAATGCTAGCATAAACGATACGCAAAAACAGATAAGTTTTCATATCAACAGAGCATAGTGAATGTAACATTTGGCAGAAACACACACGAAAAAGAAGGCATTGACGGTACACAATGTCACACACTTTCATGTCATTCATCTAAGCAAAGCAAGTGAAAGTAACCTTATCAGCTATTGTAGTCATGACCAAATCCTACAGACAAAAAAAAAGCCCTAAAAGAAATGCAATGATAGTACCAAGTGTCAATAAATTCATGAAATCTACCTAAAATGAAATTTTCAAATAAGAGATTTGGATTGAAAATGATACAAAGAATGAAATACTTCAGAGATCGCTGATGAGATTTTAAAGATTTAAATGGAAGACTTAAAGAACCATTTGTGCTAAGTCGAATCATTTATGATATTTTTTTTACAAAAGAACTAGTTAGAAAATATCAATAAAATGAGGATAAAATAAATTCCTGACTACCATTTAACAATTGAAATATTAGGCCCAGGCGCAATGTAAAAAGGACAAACATTTCAAAAACAGTTGTGATTATACTTAAATACATCCACAATAAAAATGAAAGTTATGTAGCTTTAAAAATGGTACAGTAATGAATAAGAAATTAAGATCCCTATAACAGATGATACAATCGGTTTTAAATTTGGAGTTTAAAAAAGTGCTGAAGCAAATGAAATGATTTTGAAATAGACACCTGGGTAATAGTAGCAACTTCAAACCGTGACATGTTAGTCAATGAAATCAGGAAATGGGACACTGTGGCACTATGGAATACACTTCATATGATATTTATGAACGCATGCTTAACAATAGTAACATAATGCATTTCAAAAGACATACATGTATATACACAGGAAATGTAATATAGTAGTATCGATCTAAGAACACGTTGCCTTACACCACGGTTCACCTGCCAACACATATTATCAGGAAACAAAACTTCTTCTTTATGAATTAGCCCTTTAACAACATGCCCGGACCAGCTAACAACATGATTTTTTACAGACACCTCAACTTGCCAAAGATATCAAGACAGGTGCCTTTTCTCATAGATTTTAAATATGAAGGAACTTCAATCAAACCAGATATGCAAATGATCAAGCCACACCTCTCAGCTGTAGTAAATAGGTACTCAACCTGCACACGGCAAAGTGCCAATTTCATCCACCTGAGCCAAGCAAACAACAGGTATCGTCCAGAGAAGGCCATTAAAAGTGAATCTCTCTCTACCTGCCAGACAGTGCTGCGTCACGATGCACAATGTTTAGTGTAGGGAAACCCAACAAGAGTCTAAATTTGTTATTCCTTAACATGCACTATGAAGACAATTGAGGTTAATCATGGTCAATCAAATTAAATATGTGTGGTCCAACCAATGTGCTGTTGGCGAGCGAGTAAACTTTCATCGTTTGTTTGTACTTGTCAGGTAGAAATGGATGGTCAATCATGACATAAAATTCTGCCCCCTGCAAGGCTGACCAGTCCCTTGTTAAAGTGATAGACCTTATTGGCATGATTGGCAGGTTGGGTACGAATTGAATTTAATCATAGTCAGGACTTTTTTCTGTGCAGACATTTGCTGTCCCCTTACTACTACAGTCTGCTTACAAACACAAGTTTTCAATCTCCGAAGACGCGACTTCTTAGACCGCTACTATTGTCTAATAGGATTGATGCGACTTGAAGGAGAAGTATATACAATATATCCTTATTATCACCACACACAAAAGTTCAAACCTGCACCTTAATCAACCTTATGGTACCAAGCATGTCTGACTGACTGTCTTTCTCTTACACTAGTTACACCCACATACACAAGTACACATTCATCGATCAACAACAAGCACAAGATGGAACAAAGGCAAATTGCTTGGCCTTCTCAACACCAGTTTCTTGTTCATAGTAAATTTAAACATCCCTGTCATACCATAATCAGTTATCATAAATTCCTGTTGTAAGAGGAATATTGCACTGTAGACTGTAGGTAGAGAAGGGAGGAAAAGAAGGATTGATCCAATTTAATTTCCAGTTAGCAGTCTTGTTATAAATGGCTCCTATTGTCATTGCTTTAATTTCATCCCAAAGGACAACAGGAATACAACACATATAAAATATTCAAACAAGAACAAAAACAAAAAAAGTAAAGAAAGAAAAGCAATAAACAGTACAAAAATATCAATAATAGAACATCTTCACGTCAAAGTATCTTTTAAACTTATTTGAAAAAGGACTGTCCATGGTTTTTCAAAATGCTCAATGAATGACTTTAATGACGGAAAAGATAACTGGGCATGATTATTGAACAATTCTGTAGAATCATCAAGTTGTGTATTCGATGAAAGGAGTCAACTTCTTGACATCGTCTGTTGCAAGATACAAGTCACTGGGAAAAGAAACAAACAAAAAAAGAAAATGTCATTCCTCTTAAATCTGCTTCATCTTTACATGGCAGAAGAATTTTTTTTTTTTTACAGACATTCATCCAAACATAACAGACGTCAAGAATCCTCCAAAAGCAGACTGCAATTTTTAAGATACAACATATCACAGACACAATATCATGAAATCTTATTTTTATTCAAAGCAGAAGGAAATGCGAGACAATACTCTATAAACATGGTGCTCAGAAAAACATTTAAGACAGCACTCCAAACAACATTGGTAAAATTAACTTTCATTGTTCAAGGTAGTCTAAGTTCTTCTAGTGCTAATAAAAATAGCAAGATTATCTTACTGAAGATGAGGCCTATACGTATTGACCAGGCGATAGAGAGCCGACTTCAACACAGAATGCAGCTTATAACGGAGCTTTGTTTCAGATGATGCCTCAAATCCATTGTGTCGTCTTGACGTAACAGACGTCAATTTAAAATGTTTTTCCATAGACTGAAAATAAGCAAAGTATACACATATATATATATTATAACTGTTAACAGGCAAAATAAAGACACACATTTTACACATGACTGGGAATGCAAAATAAAATACGCTGTCTTTTGGAGGAGGAGGAGAAGGGCGATGGAAGGGGAATCTTTTTTTCTATCTCTAAGTAGGTATCCCAGGCTGACGCCTCGCGCGGGCGAAATTGAATTTTTTTTTGCCAAATTAGTGTCCATTTCAATCGACCAAAGCTCTGTTAAAACTAAATCAATCTCTGTTGTCTCACGATCGAGAAATCTATGTTTAAAATAAGCAAATGCGATCGGCCGTATCGCTGTATTTCCACCTTCCCGACAAAGGAAAATTTAAGCCTATTTTAGATAGATCCACTAAAAACGTTCGTGCTCTGTGGCATGTGTGTTCATCTGTGTAAAATCAAGTGTGTAAGAATTGCCTTTGATAAGTATAGTAGATGCCCCGGAACTGCTTCTCAAAAATGGGTATTTTTAGAATGGGAATTTCCCGACCTTATCGTCGATTGGCTGGTTTAAAATTTATACTACATGAAACTACGACTCCTTTAGTTCTTTGTGTGCGAATATCGCTCTAATTGGTCCATGTGCCATACAGCGCCATTTATGAATGACACAATCTCAATTTCGAGTTGTACTCCGACTGACTCCGCCGAGCCTAGAATCTGGTAGGCTGACCCGCCTCGCTCAGCAGGAACTTGGAACTAAATGAAACATTCAGTTTGTGCTTTGAATTTGTGCGTTCATCATGGAGATGGAGATTTTGGAAAAATGTGGTACGTTTATTTTCAACTAGATCTGTATTTAGTAACTTTAGGCCTATCTATCATTTTTATCTCTATAGTTCTAAACCTAAGTTCGTCTCTCTTTACATTCAGCTAGCTCTACTCTCGTATTTTTAAATACGCACTGTACGATATTTTTTGTGTGTGTCAACTCAAAGATATTAAACAAATTAAGGAGAAACTAGGCTTAACATACGTGAAAAGTTGGATCTTGGGACATAGGCCTAGAACAAACCTGGGTAAGACAGTCTCAAAAGGTGGTTGAAAAAATGGGACATTGGACCTCACAATAAAAGTTTTATGGAAATCTGTTCTTTTATTGTTTTTAGGACCCAAAATATATGTATTTCCATATTTTACAAAGGGCAAGATAATAAACCAGCCAACACTCTAGAAAATTTATATTTTTTCAGTTATAGTAACGTAATTTATTATTTATAGACTTATAATCTTATTATAACCTTTTAGGTTGACAATTGATTGCAAATTTTATCATTCACTTTCAGATGATGAGCAAATGGCCCGTCTACGAGCAACTTTTGTAAAGTCTGGGAAAGCCGCAAACCTGCGCTTTCATCTTGCTTAATAAACAATAAGCTCTTCTTTGCAACTGCATCAGCTTCGTTTTAAAGGCAACGCAACTTTAAAAGACGTAAGTTTTTAATCGTCTTTTTCTATTTCCTTAGGTTTGATTTTGACATCCCTGCACCTACTAGTGGTGGCCGCGTGGTCTTGGCATTGCAGTGCAACCTGAATGTCCCAGGTTCGAGTCCAACTTTCAACGCCATGTATTTTTTGGGGGCAAAATTATTTATCCCCTTTTCAATTTCAGTTTTATCTTGCATTTGTTGCACTTTTGATTTTATGCTTGTTAATCACATTTATTCATATATATACATAATCATGCACACTTGTGGGACGTACTGCAGTATGTTGAAATTGACATTTTTTTCATGCTTAGTCATGTTGCCACTTTGCTTTTTGTATTCAAACAATGATTTATGCTCATAACTCTGTTACTTTACTTCCTATCTTGAAGAAAACATCAGAAATGGATTTCTTGACCCTCAAAAACATTTATATGCCAACTTTCATTAATGTGTCTTAAAATTTAATTTTTTTATGATGGAAAACCTTATGTTTGCCAAATTATATTCCCGAGCGCAAATTAAGCTTTTTGCTCACTTCCATAATGTAATAATTCAGAAAATTATCCTTCTAGGTGTCTTAAAAAAATTGGGCTTTGTCTGTTACTAGTTTATATACTTTAAAGGAGTTTTATGGTCTTTCTTTGACAAATGGTAATGCTATGCATTGACAAAATCAACATTTTTTGACAATTTTGATCAAATTTGTATGTCTGCCAAAGTAAATTTCGTGATTTTGACGCTGTAGTAGAATAAAAAATATGCAAAACAAACATCTCACTTCTGGTTTTTCTGTTATTCCACGTGTATGGCTGATGGATGCATGTAAAAAAACTCAGCTATCATCATTTTTATGGGTTCCATGATCGTGTAAACTTGGTATTTTTTCAATTTCAAAATTGGGCGCGAAAATTGTAAGTAAAAAAATAATTTTAAAATTCATAACTTTTATATTTATGAACTGATTTTGATAATTTAAAGACTGGAATTCATAGGTTGTTGAGTACTATCTGTTTAACTCACAAAATACAGACTACTCAAGAAGAAAAAATTAGTCTCGGATACCTACTCTAAGACGAAAATCATCATTCACTTTTTAAGCTGTCTAAGTTTTTACTACAACTTTTCGCGTATAAAATTATTTATCATTCTTATTAACAATGTTAATTGATAAGGTACCCATGAAAATGTTCACCCTTAAGTATTGCAATATTGGGTTGCAAGACATACCTCATTTAAATCTAAAAGGCATGAAAAAATGGGATGCAAAAAGCCCTGTACAATTCCATACTTGTCCTCAGTGTACGCTCTGACAGCAACATGTGACAAGCCTGAAACAGAGGCAGTAGACAAAAAGTTTTAACAGTCTTGTAGGGAAAATGACGGGTATATTTTCTAAATATTGTCAGTGTTCTTGTGTAAACGTATTACTACAAAATGAGGCAACACAACAAACAGCAATTACTGATCTGCAATGTCTTGCACATATTGAAGTTGACGTCTTTTAATTTGCCAAAAAATGTTCTAGCAAAGGCAATGCAACTTTTGGTGAATAAATAAGCAAATGCAAAAAATTACGTAGTTATGCATTTAAAGTAGAAAGACACAGACAATATGTACATCTCAGTGACAAAAGTGTACATAAATTAAAATGAATGGTGCAGCAATTCCAACTTATTACAGTAATGATATTCTTTGTGACAGAAAAGTATATTGTACTCAAATACTATCAGAAATTGTAAGCTATGGAGAAAGGAAGAAAAATAAAGGTAATAAAACTGTTTAAAAGTAAAAAATTATGGCAATGACCACCAACAAACCACCTTGAAATTAAAATGGCCACACAAAAAAAAGCTAACTTTATTCCTTCCATCTGTATAAAGTTACAATAACATAGAGATGTTGAATAAATAAGCACAAATATCAATACACTCAGTTAATCAATTATTCTGGAGGCGACGGAGGAAATGATTGTGTTTCATGACACGATTAAAAGAATTCATTTGTAAATTAAATTACCACCATATAGATTTCATATTTCATAACATCAATCACGCAAAACTCGTATACACAAAATAAACAAGAAATATTCCATAAATAATATCAAAAAACATTGTGGGGCTTCTTTACAACTTCATCAAAAACTCACTTTCCACAGCCCAAATCTGCAACTGACATCCCGCAAAGAGGTGCTGACTATTTGTATCAGGGGTTTGTACCAGCAGTTGTGACAGTATTGGTACACGAGAGGAAGACTGGAACAACTGGGGGTTTTTTTTTTAAAAGAGGAGAAAAAACAAATCACTGACTGCACACTGAATTTTCAAATCAGCTCATCCAATCACTAGATTCATTATAGGCCTACTGATCAATAAAATTATTCATTATATGTATGTATGACTTCCCACCTAAGAAGATTATTACCTAAAATAGCATAATGTCAATTTTTTTTTACAGAAAGCAGAAGTAAACGCCTTTATAAAAATGTTGTTTATGAAACACTTTTCATTAACGAGACTAACTTTCTTGGACATACTACATGTTCTCATTTTCAATTCAATGCTCTGTGTAACACAAGAGAGCATAAATAAATAGTAAACTAATGCATTTGTATTCCTCTTGCTTTTTACGCCTCCATGATCCAGTCTATCACCAAAGTGCTGTTGTTACATTGTGGGAAAGATGTAGCCTTGTAGGTAAGATTTCAGGGTCTGAACATGACCTTTCATCTGGTCTGAAAGGTATTTTTGACAACATGGCCATAACATTGCCCAAATGACTATAGAAAATGGCCCATTATGAGTAGGGGGTCCTGACAGAAGCAGTTCTAATATGTAGCATTCTTGAATATGTAAATATAACTATGTGTCCATTTTATGTTTAAAAAAACAAACAACAAAACAACAACCATAAAATGGCATATACTGGTAGGTTACTAGATTTGGGGTTGTGAGGTCCTCGGTCCGAATCCTGGCAATATTTGATCTGACATTGTGTTCCTTGACACGCATTTCTTTCCTCGACCCATGGGAAGGTGGATATCACCAGCATCTAAACAGGTCAACCTACAAGAGACTAGATTGTGGTCAAGGAGGCGATGTACTATCTATTACCTGTTCTGCATCAAGCTATATAGAAATCAGGATATATTCCTGTCATATGGGCCGTAACAGCCTTGGAGAAACTTTGGAATGGTACTTAAATATCAAGAGCATAAGACATGATTTACCTTTGCAATAAAAGCCTTTATTAGGTGCAATATCTTTTCTTTATCAGCATTTCCTAGAAAGAAAGAAATGCATTTAAAGATAAGTACAATAACATCCCTCTAACCCTCTTTCTTACCAAAGGTTGTGAAACCACTTTATAATAAGTCATGTTTTTTGCTTAAGTCACACACAAATCAGACAAGTTCTTTCCAATGAGGAAATTATCCTTTAAAACAGCAACGTAATGAAAGTATTTCTTGTAGCTATAAAAGTGCTTTAAAAGTCAATTTAATTCAATTTTAAAAACTTTCTTCAACCATTTGTAGCCATTAGCACCAGCATTAAAAATAAACAAGATTTTAAAATGGCAATTTCAAAGCAATTAAAATAAGAATAAGATCAATTAAGTGTAGACATACCATTTGATAGTGTCTGCACAGTCTCTCTGCCTCTAAAGTGGACTGAGGAGTTGGCAGGAGCTTCTGGAAAGGTACACAAAAGACACAATTTAGCATGTAGAAAAAAGTTAAGGACTCCCACTTGAATTTCTAGAAAATGAATGACTTAGAAAGTAAATCACAACTTGATCTTTGACCTTAATCAAAATCACAAGAAAAGACTTAAAATATAAACATGCAAACTTTTGTTTCATCTTCACGTATAAATATATCCATCTGTGAAAATCAAACATAGAAAGAGTGTCAAACTGGACAAGAGTCTGTAGGATTGTTAAATATAAGACCCCACAAACATTTGCGACAAACTAAATTTAAACTTTTCTTAAATGTATATATGTTTGATGCCTCAGACTATACATCTACAACAAAAGTGGGTTTTTTTCTTAATCCACCTGAGTGTAACAGATGGATGCATGAGGACCGAAAAAATAAAGATTAATGAGAAAATTCCTTAGACTATAAAATCATTATAAGATCTAAGTAAACTGAGCTAAATAAAAAACTTGCAGACATGTTTGATCGGTTGAAATGAGCCAGAGTGTACCCACAGACATGCATCCATGGCGTAACATTATCATTCTACAATACAGAAGGCCAAGAAGCCATTGATATGTGGGGCCAAAGCGGACATGATATAATTTGTGGGATGTAACTATAAAATCTAAGTTTGGAGAAAAAAATCTTTCACTTCTATGACAATTTTAGCAAAGAGTTTGATCTCACCAGAGTTTGTGTATGTTGAAATATGTGAATGAGAGACTCATTTTGATGAGTGTTTACTGGAACTCTTGACAATATGGTAAAATTTGTTTCCCCTCACAGAGGAAGTCAACTTCCAGATTTCGCTCATAACCAAGTCACTGACGGACGTCCAGATTTTAGGGTGGCCTCCTGGCTGACTTAGGGACAGTAATTCCTGAACTTGTGATGATGAGAATTTTGTCAGCCAGGCAAGATCGAGAAATGCCAAATGCTGCAAATATGTACAGTAGTATAAATATGAGTTCAAAAAGGATTTACTTAGAGCCATCAATATCATGAACATGATAACTACATTTTTCATTGATGTGGTCATTTTAGTATAATCATATGTCATTACTAGCATTTCAGCAAAATTGAACTTAAATGCAAAAATTTCTTCTAAGAAAATATATAGGACATTCTCAAAAGGTGAGACCCAACAAAGATATGCTTTTTGGAACTCACCTGTTCTACTGAAACTGGTGTGAAAATAAAGAAGAACAGCTGATTAGATAGTGGAAACAATTGCAGTTGTTTTACAGTACATTTTCATTTGAGAAATTAATAAGCAATCACAAAAGTTCCCCTGTACACAACTCGCCTTTTTACATGTTTATGTTTTGCCTACCCTTCTATGTGTTTTCCTTTGCAGGAAGGCATAGAGTGAAGTAAAAGAGCTAATTTTTAATAAATTTTAGTTTTCTATGACATGATAGAGTGAAGGCTGTGATATAACATTACAACTGCTTTCCACAAAAGTTCATCTTGATCATTAACAGCTTTCATCCATAAGAAAATCAAAATCAGCTATTACAGGAATAATTGTTATTGATTTGTGTCAATCACTGACATCACACAAGATTGCTGAGTGAGTCATATTTCTTTCTTAACAGCAGTAAAATCACTGCTCAAGCTATTTTATTCAATGCTCAATGGGCATATTAGGATGCTAACTGTGTGAAAATTTACAGCAAAATAAGTATAACCCCCCCCCCCCCCCCCCAAAGCTTTTGGTGACAATTTCGAATTTATCTTTTGAAAATGGCTCATATACACTAAAATGAGTTAAAATACCTGCAACAAGGGTGAATATGAGCAAGCCAGGGCATCAACCAAAGTTTTGCCTTTCATATCCTCAATAACACTGATGATAGGAAACTCAAGACGCTAAAATGACAACAAAAGCATGATAATTTTAAAGTTTTAATTGTCTTTGAGTGAACTTCTCACATCGTGCATGTAGGTATAGGCAATAAAATCAAAGACAAAATCTTTAACCTGTTGGTTGAGATTACAAAAATTAGCTCACTACAATGTCTAAAAGAGACAGACAGACAGACAGAGACTCTGAGAGACAGACAGACAGATGACAGAAAACATTATATACATATAGCCAACAGGGAGATGTGTAATCTTTAATTTTCAAAATGAAAGAAAGGCAATGAATGAAGTCAATCAATCCAGACCAGACATTATGTATTACCTCGGTGTGAAATATCTTAGTCAGAGTCAATGCAGCTGACCAAACAAAGGTAATCAGGTAGGTTGTTAGGAACGTCTGCCAGGCCAGAGATAGATCAAGCAAACCTGAGATGGAATCTAGGGAAACTGTATAATCACTGTGGATTTGAGAGGGAAATAATAGAAAGTAGAGAATACAAGTTTTTTTTTAAAAACAAGAACTATTTCAATACAATTGAATATTTGTGGAAATCAATTTTTAAAAATTACTTTTGTTTACCTTAATATTGCCAACGAGTCATGATCTTCATTGACGTATTAAAGCAGATTATATGAATTGACACATACACAAAACATATTGTATTAAGTGAAAATACAGTATAACCTTAGTGTGTATTTTTATATGAGTACACTTTGCACTGACATTAACGAGAAATTAAATAGCAAAAACATGCAAGTTAATGACAAATATTACAAAATAGAGACTTTTTAATATAATGATAATGATTCTATCAAAGGTAAAATTTGACAATGTCCTTTGGCACCAAACAAATCTTGCCCACACTACAGTAACCCTTGCATATGAGGCTGTAACAAAAGGTGGTAGTAAAAACTGATTGAAAATATCAAATTTGATCTTCATTTTTTTTTTTTTTAACTGTATAAGATTTTGCAAACACATTTTGCATCAATGTCCTCATCTAAAGACAATTTTGAACACTGTCATGGCTTATTCTTAGTAGATCATGACATTCAGACATACAGACAAGCAAAAGTTATTTCCATCATTTCCCATGGCTATGTAGACTTTCTTTCCTCTTTGTACACACCTTTTGTTCAAAGTGTTCTTTCTTTTGAAAATGTTAATGTTAGGGATAAATGTTAATTGAAGGAATTATCTATAATATTAAGCCTAACTGGAAATATTTAAATGAACAGACATACATGCACTGTATCACTACCGACAACATGCTTCTTTTAACAGCTCTTTAAAGTGAAAAAGTCAAAGTGTGTTTTTATATTGGCTAAATCATATAGAGGACCAGAGTAAAAAAACTAATGCTTTGGTCAAATTCTTCTAATGTTTGAATTTCTAAACTCAAACAGACTGTCAAAATGACATTTTAAACTTAGCTACAAAACAGTCATTCACAACCAGTATAAGAGATATTCTTGGCATATGATACAGCCACACAAAACAATATACATTACATTTTTATCTCTTTATTCATGTTTCAATAAATAAGTCAACACAATTTATCAAAACACCAATAAGGAAACACTGAAGTAGACATAAACTAAGAGTAGAAGAGTAACAAGTACCTATTGTACCAGCCTCACATGTATTTCACTTTAAGCTATTTATTGATAGAAATAGTATCAAAATATTCTAAGTAAGCAACATTATACTGCCATTTACAATGTATTATCGTACAGTTAATCATGCTTAAAATCAAATTGCTGAGAGAAAGTAAATAGTTGGAGGCAAAAAGTCTCATCAGACGACAAATTTCTAATTTAACAAGTTTCTTACTCCAAAGGCAATCCAAAGAAATGATGTATCCAAGATTTTGGTAGGCCTCCTACATGAAAAAGAATGGACCATTTATTTATTTATTTATTTATTACAATACAATGAAAATTAATAGGGTGGAATCATAAGTAAATTTGTTTAAAGGCAAGGTGATTCAAATGTGTGGAGTTTTATCTTAAAGACGAGCCCAGGTGGCACATTTATGAAAAGGAATAATAAGTGAAAGTCGGCAAATAGTGAACAGTGAAAAAGTCGGTCATTAGTTTGCTCATTTGCATCATGATCAATGTTCTTGGACCTTGGCAAAACCAATTGTGATTTTTCGACACTTTAAGATGCACATTTTTAAACCCTTAACAGGGTGATGACAAAATACAGTGGAACCTTTTCAATTGGGAAATTTTGGTGGATTGATTACCCAGGGACATAGGGATTTTAGTTCTCTGTCTCTCTCTCTCCTTGTCTCTGTGTCTGTCTGTCTCTGTCTGTCTCTGTCTCTCTCTCTCTCTTTGTCTCTGTCTCTCTCTCTCGTTAACAATTTATTGTAGCCACAAACCGGTTGATAAGATCAAGCATGGCATGCATAGGTGGTATCATTCACAGTCAAGCTTTATTGGATGGTAACCCTTGTGACGGACAGGTATAGCGGGCTATGAAAGGTTATGACAGTGCAGGAGTCTGCTTTCTATGCGCCGCTCCGTATCAACACCCGTACCGCTTGGTAACTTGACAATCAATGCCCAATTCCACACCTTCATAATGAATACCTGGAGTGTCTGGCTTCTGGGCCTCATGAACTGGCACCCAAAAAATTGCCCCGATTGGCCGGGGACCTTTCCCGTTTAAAGAGGTAAAATATATAGAAAAATTCTATTCCCAGGACGTCTTCCCGATTGGTCGGGTTTTCCGATTCCCCTGGTTCCCGATTTGAGAGGTTCCACTGTAATTCAAATCACATTTATTTTCCCTCCCAAGTAAAATTATTCCTAGAGAGTACTTAAAAAAGACAACATACAAACTCCACAAAATTAAAGGTGCTGGAGGTACAAATTTGGAAGTGCCTACATTTTCAATATTCATTTAAAATATCAATGATGAAAGTTTATTGACCATGTGAAATTGAAATTTAGCCAAAGTGAGAGTAATAGGTCTACTTTTCTAAAGTAGTTTTTGAATGATTGTTGAACACAGTTAATCCATAGAGAAATATGTTACAGTCGCGTCTCGATAATCTGAACACCCCATACCGAGCAATGTGTCTGGATTATCGAGACATCCGGAGTATCAAATCATCAATCAAAGGGACACATTCTAAATCAGCGAAAGCCCTCAGAACTTACAGTATTGAAGGCCTGGTGTATTTTACCGGGGACAGAATACAACGATGCTGTTCATCACGGGCCAGAACTCTGTCTCTCTCTCTCCGGTCCTCAATACGCTTTTTTGAGAACTACACTATATGTCCATCTATTACTACTACATGAATGATATTAATAATATTTTTGTTTTTACGGTTGTGTGTCATTACTAGGCCTACCCTACCACTGTATTAGTACTATTACTTTAGCACTGTTCCCTGCTCTTGATATATCATTTGGAGCTTAAACTTCGAGAAAAGTGAAGCTTCTTTGATTTAAGCATCATCTAATAATATCTGTGGCGTCGGTGGCTGAGTTGTTAGGCTGTGTTACTGGGGATAATGAGTTCCCAGGTTTGAATCCTAGCAGCTAGGTCCGCATTGTGTTACTTGGGAAAGACATTAAACACTCTCTCTCTCTCTCTCTCTCTGACTTGTGCCTCAGGTTTCTCGATTACACACAATTTACACCACGCCAGAAGAAGATGAAGAAGACAGAGATGAGAGAGACATACAGATAGATATACTGAGACAGACAGACAGGCAGAGAAAATTGCTAATCTGTGTGGATGAATTGGTGATAAGAAAGTCAAGTCAGGTGGCTTTGACGGACTGTTAGCGGATTGGTTAGACTATCTCGAACAGTTGAGTGTTTGGTTTATTGAAGCCTAAACTCTCTATATAGCTGGTCCAAAATTACGTGATCAGATCCGGAATCCCAAATTTTCAGTACAAATAAAGAAGAAAAAAATCAGTCCCAGCTCATCTGTTCGGATTATCGAGACCTCTGGATTATCGAAGTCCGGACTATCAAGACGTGATTGTATACAACAACAAAAAAGATATTTTATTCTCTATACTGTAAATAATAAATACACTTCCAATGCATAAACTCTATGTACAGTCCTGTCTCGATAGGCCAGACTTCGACAATCTGAATGTCTCCACAATGCGAACAGATGAGCTGGGGATGGATTATTTTTCCTTCTTTATTTGTAGTTGATAGTCTGGAAATTCATGATTCCGGATCCAAACACCTACTTTGGAACAAGTTACCACAATATAGAGAGATTATGCTTCGATAAACCGAACACTCAACTAAGAGATAGTCTAACCTGTCTGCATCAAAGCCATCCGACTCAATTTTCCTAACACCTCTTCAGTCATACAGTTTAGCAATTTTCTCTATATCTGCCTGTCTCTTTTCTCTGTCACACACTCTCTCTTCTTCTTCTTCTTTTCCTCCTCCTTCTTCTGGCATTGTGTAAATTGTGTGTAAGCGAGAAACCTGAGGCACAAATCAAAGATAGAGGGAGTGAGTGAGAGAGAGAAAGAAAGAGGGGAGGGAGGGAGAGAGAGAGAGAGAGAGAGAGAGAGAGAAAGAGAGAGGAATGAAAGAAATAGAGGAGGGAAAAAGAGAGAGAGAGAGAGAGAGAGAGAGAGAGAGAGAGAGAGAGAGAGAGAGAGAGAGAGAGAGAGAGAGAGAGAGAGAGAGAGAGAGAGAGAGAGAGAGAGAGAGAAAGAGTTCGGCCAGTGGTGAACAGCATTGTAGTGCTCTGTTCCCTATAAAATACAATTGGTCTTCATTACTGTAAGTTCTTGTGGTGTCGGTGGCCGAGCGGTTAGGCTGCAAGACTGGGGATCATGAGGTCTCGAGTTCGAATCCTAGCAAGCCAGGTCCGACATTTAGTTCCTTGGGAAAAACACTTAACATGCATGTTCCCCACTCTACCCAGGTGCAAATGGGTACAAGCACTAGCTTGGGCGTAAAAATCTGCATTAGACTAGCGTCCTGGCCAGGAGGTGATTATCGTCACCTGTTCCGCTTTACGCTATAGAAACCGGGATAAGCTCCGGCTCTACATGCCTTAAGGGCCTTGAAGGAACTTTACTGTCAGTTCTGAGGCCTTTCGCAGATTTACAATGTGTCACTTTGATTGGTGATTTGATAATCCAGACAAATTGCTCAGAACGGAGGTGTTCAGACTATCGAGACGTGATTGCATAGCATTTGGTAAAAAGACATAATCAAATGTTTCATGGAAAACTCAAATAGTGAAATATACAGCATTGATTAACATGTGAACTGCTCTCATAGATACTTACCAAAGAATAAGTATAAAATATAATAGTATTTCATAATGTGTAGTGTTTGCCAAAAGGAGGAGAATAACAAGGCTGTCATCTCACTGCGAGTTTGAAAAAGCTTCAACCGCTGATAATAAAAACACAATAAAAAAGTAATTAAATGAAAGCATACATAAATATCTGAATAGGGGGATGAACGAACAAGTGTGTGCTTTAAAATGCATTAATTATAATGTAGAGCAAAATTTCATAGAAGCTACTAAAAGTTTTTACAATAAACCAACATATGCAGTGAGAGTAGCTGAAAACTTATCGTAAGAATTTGATGTACTAGTAGATATAGGAGTTAGACAGGGCTGTGTTCTAAGCCCTCTGTTATTTATCCCATTTATGGATTCACTCGCAAAGGCATCATAAAAAATTAAGAAAATGAACGTAGGTATGGGAAACTCAAACCAGTAAATCTATCAAAGCATTCATTTGCTGTAATTTAGCTCTATTTGGAAAATCAGCTAAAACACAAAATCTTAAACTGGGCAGAGAGACGTGAGAACAAGTTCAAAGCTACAATTACCTGGGATTAATGATTAACTCACAGGAAAACAAAGAGAAGAAATCAGCTAGAGAATCCAAAAGGCAATGACAATATTATAATGATCTAGGAAAGGCATTTATAGATAAACAAGCAGCTGAAATGAAATATCTAAGAATAGCACATAAAATTTAAAGAGACAAAATAAGAAATATAACAATAAGAGATAAAACCAAAACAGACGGCATAAAAACTAAGAAAGAAAGAAATCAACTCAGATAGTTTGGGCATGTAAACAGAAAGAATGATAAGAGAATGGCTAAATCAGTATACAATACTACAACCCAAGATAAAAGACCAAGAGGCAGACTTCAGAGAAAGTGAGAAGATATAAAAGAGGCAATAAAGCAAAGAAATTGAACCTTCACAGAAGGAAACAGAAAATCTAAGGACAGGGTAGCCTGAGAAAGATCATTTTTGAGCATCTAAACCCAAATACCGAAAGGTTAAAACGGGAACCGGTAATGAAAGAAAAAGAGAAAAAACAGGAATTCATGAATAGGTACACAAATAAATAAATAAGGAAACAAAAATAAAGAATTGGAAAGATAAATAATAAAAAAAATCCTAAAAAGACATATTTGTTTCAAAGGAAAGTTTTTAAAATAATGACAAGATGTCACATGGTATATATAAGGGTAAGGAGCAAGACAAAAATAAGGATTAAAACTTCCCACGCTGAATATTGTATTATTGTTACAACTATTTGGCACATGGATAATTGATACAGAATTTGATTTTACTCTCATCCACAACTATGGTAATCTTGGGTTTTTTTAAGGAGTTTTAATTTTGCCCGGACTACCCTGTAAACAGCTGAGGCATCTTTAGCGTGCCTAGAGTGCTGTGATCTGCACATGGGACCTCCTTTTTACCATCCGTCTCCAATGGAAACAGATGTCAATCCACCTACCTGGACAAAGAGAAGTTTTTTCGAAAAAAATTAAAAAATTTGTCCAACCGTTGGCAGATTTCGAATCCCCTTACCTTTTGGTTGAGAGGCCAACATCTTACCTCTAGACTACCAAATCCCTGATACTACAGAAACACTCTTTCTTTGTAATAGCATGACATGTAAATTGCTTGAAGAACAACAATACAAGGTATTGGCGGGAACACAAATTGGAATCTAATAAGAAAATTATTGATTTTCTAAACCAGAGTGTCATGTTACAGGTGACAGGTTTTTTCATTGGAATTTACCCCCGCCCACCATTGCGGTGATTTCAAGGTGAATTAAGAAGAAACAGCAAGATGAAAGACAAGCGAAAGAAGGAAAGGAAAAAGTCGGACTGACCAGCAGCACCCACCAACCGTCCACTTGCAGGAGACAGAAATATTTCCTTCTAAGGTGTTATGGGGATAAATATTTAGAATATAATCCTACTTACTTGAATGTTTGGAAATATCAAATGATATTTCCTATGACAGAAAAAAAGACAGAAGTGACAAAAGCCTGCAAAGAGTCCACATCCCACAAGGAATAGATGCCGCTCATTCAAAACAAGAACTTCCTGTGGCATAAAAATTCAACAAATAATAAATTAGAAAATATTGCTCATGACATTTTAACCGTTAAAAAATCATTATAAAATTGTTATATAATTTACTTAGGCATGATGGGAAAAATAAGAATTGGTTTGATTTAACACCAACGAGATTGGGTAACTATTTTCTTAGCCATTACATAGCAATTACTTAATAGTGTAAGACATAAGACGGCTTTATCATATCCTTGCATTATTTTTATATATGAAGGGTTCCACCAAACAACATTATATGTCAAAATGTTTCTATACAAAGAAAAGTTTTTAAAATGTGTAACGCATATTTATGATTTGTCAAATGAACAATCTTCATCTTAATGTGATACGATTTTTTTACAGGACTTAAATCACAGACATTTGTACTTTTCTGTGAGATATTTATTGTACATTGTAAAGATCAATTAAAAATTTTAAGAAAATGAAATGGCTGAAGAAAGACATAAGCTTTGGTATTTTTTTGTCATACAAATGATTTTAAGTGAACAATTGGCATGAGGTAAAAATTGATATTTCTTATATTTACCTTCCTCCGTTGTTGAAGATTTTAGATAATGAGCTAAATTCAGGACCTGCTAACTGGGATAAACTCCAACCTGCCAGAACTCCATTTAAGATACATATGATGTACAGTGTCAGTCTTGACCAGCGAAAAGACCCAAGAAGGATGCAAATTTTGAACTTTCAATTGTAGGTGTCACTAAAATCAAAAGGGAAATACGTTCTAAGATCAATTATCCATCTTTTGAAAGAAAAGAAAAAGTAACATAAGAGAAGACAGCAAGCAACAGACATTAAATGTATTCATGTTCTTTGAATGTAATTACTGCTGTCATTGGATTTGTTTTTAAAGGGGATCTTTCACAGACCTTAAGGACAAAATGAGATCTTTGCAAAAATATCAATCATAACCAAGAATTTCTTTAAATGATCAAAGGAAGAATAATCTAGGAATCAAATAATGTATATATATTACATTAGAAATTTTTTTAAATCTTGAACTTTAAATTTCTTACCATTAAAATATGGCAAAGAGAACCATGTTACAACAATCATCGATGTTCCAAAAAATAGAAGTATTAATAAGAACTTGAAAGACAAAACATGGATGATTGCATCTGTGGAAAGGAAACATTGGAAAATCACTTTTTAGTCATTTTGAAGTAAAACACACATATATTTAAACACAGATAGATCTCTTTACTTTATTATACAAATGATGTGCATGCTTTACATTATAAACGTTCAATTCTTCAAAACTTAATTAAACTAAAAATGAGAAAAAAAGTCTTATTCACCAAGAAATTTGCCATTACATAACAGAACAAAATGTAGATAATGAATTGACAATGAATTGTAATGTAATATAATAAGATGAAATACTTCGCTATATAAAGCAAATTTAGTTCTATAGATATTGAGGAATTATTACCAGCAAACCAGGCAATCGGATGAGTCAGTGAAAGATTTGACAAAAGTAAATATAAGAAGAGAAAAAACGGAAGGCAAATGAAGGACCAGCATGATGAAGCTAGGCTCCGCCAGAAGAATACCTGTCAAAGATAAACAATGATATTGAAACACAAACTTACAAGATCATTATAAGCAATTGTCTCTAATTCTAATTCAAGCACAAATATTACAATATGAATAATATTAATAATATGATTTCTCTTCAAGGTTGCGTGTCATTACTAGGTCTAGCACTGTATTACTTTAGCATTGTCTCTGTATAACATTTGGGGCTTGAACCAAGAACGTGAAGCTTCTTTTGATTTGAGCCCCTTCTAAAAATATCTGTGGCCGAGTGGTTAGGCTGCGTGAATGGGGATCATGAGGTCCCGGGTTTGAATCCTTAGGAAACACACCTGACTCTCTCTCTCTCTCTTACTTGTGCCTCAGGTTTCTTGATTACACACAATTTACACCACGCCAGAAGAAGAAGCAGATATGAAGAAGAAAAGAAAAGGAGAGGTGGAGAGGTAGAGGTAGAGAGAGAGAGAGAGAGAGAGAGAGAGAGAGAGAGAGAGAGAGAGAGAGAGAGACAGAGAGAGAGACAGAGACAGAGAGACAGAGAGACAGACACAGAGGGAGAGAGGGACAGAGAGGGAGAGAGACAGAGAAGGAGAGAGACAGAGAGAGAGACAGACAGAGAGAGACAGACAGATAGACAGAGAAAATTGCTAAATTGAATTAACTAAATGGTATGTCTGAAGTGGTGATCTGGTGGGAAAGTCGGGTCAGATGGCTTTGATGGACTGTTAGCTTAGACTATCTAGATTTTAGATTTAGACCAGTTTAAATAAATGTCATCTTAGATCGAAGATCTGATCTAGGGCCAAGATTTCCTAGAATTTCACGACTCACTACTCACTGTTACTGACAGTCACACATAACATAAAAAACGTGCCATAAACAATAAACCTGAGAAAAAGTAAGAAGACCAGCACTATTCATCATGACGACAGCTGGACTTTGCCACTTTCCGTCATTAATGATAAATGATGGACCTGAACAAGATCCCAGTTAAATTAGGAACATATTTTGTATTTTTTTAATGACTAATGTATCAATTTAAACATCTAGCTGTACAGTGGATCTAATGATAATTTTATTTTGTTATATAATTTTGAGATTTTCACTATTTTCCCCTGGACGTGACAAATTACTACAGATGAATATAATATGGTGAATGGGAACGATTGACCATTAGATCTAAATGTGATTTACGTGATTTGATACAGATCTCCCTCTCTGCATATAATATATCTCTCTCCTATATTTCTTGATCTTGTTCTTGCTCTCTTTCTCTCTGTATTGTGTTGTATCTATCTCCTTTTTCTCTATTGGTCTTGTATTCGTCGCCTCTCTCACTTTCTCTCAGTTACGTGTGTGTAAAGGTATCTCCCTCCCCTTCTATCTTTTTTACGTCTTGTGTCATGATTCAACATTAGGTCTAGATCTATGTGGCATATATGTGTGATTTGATCTGAAGATATGTAGACTCTATGTTGTGTGTATGTGTGTCTCTTTCTGTATATATATATCTTGCACATTATATCATGTGTGTCACTCTCCTTCTTATATATATCTTTCTTGGTCTTGTGTTTCTCTCCCTCCCTCTGTTTGTGTCTTGTGAAATACTCAGATCTGGATTTAATCTTAGATCTAGAGCTACCGTCTAGATCTAGATTTCCTGTAACTGTACGGGCCTAATTGTAAGACATCTTTGTAAGACTCAAAAGTGGACCCTACAGGTTTACGGACATGATCACTGATGAAGCGGTCAGCTCGGAATCAATTAATGAATGAGGCTGGAAACAATGAAATGACACCCTTACCGCGAGATTGTCACTCTTAATCGGCAATACATCCGATACCAATGATGAATTATAGCATTTTTTTCTCTCTCAGGTACTGTC
>JAXRKP010000108.1:427500-435000 GCA_037039925.1 Doris montereyensis | reverse complement strand
CATGCAAATGCTGTTGATTTCACATGCACATGTTTCTTTCATGCATCCTAGCACAAGTGACATGTATATCGTTCTCATAATCTTCCGCTAATTCCTGTTTATGTATTTCATTTCATTATGCCACATGACAGTGGTGGTTCCATGAATTATTTACAGGAGGGGCAGGGGTATGCTGCTGGTGCTGCTGCTGCTGTTGCTGCTGCTGCTGCTGTCTCTCTCTCTCTCTCTCTCTCTCTCTCTCTCTCTCTCTCTCTCTCTCTCTCTCTCTCTCTCTCTCTCTCTCTCTCTCTCTCTCTCTCTCTCTCTCTCTCTCTCTCTCTCTCTCTCTCTCTCTCTCTCTCTCTCTCTCTCTCTCTCTCTCTCTCTCTCTCTCTCTCTCTCTCTCTCTCTCTCTCTCTCTCTCTCTCTCTCTCTCTCTCTCTCTCTCTCTCTCTCTCTCTCTCACTCTCTCTCTCTCTCTCTCTCTCACACACACACACACACTTTCTCTCTCTCTCTCTTCCCCCTCCCTCTCTCTCTCTCTCTCTCTCTCTCTCTCTCTCTCTCTCTCTCTCTCTCTCTCTCTCTCTCTCTCTCTCTCTCTCTCTCTCTCTCTCTCTCTCTCTCTCTTTCTCTCTCTCTCTCTCTCTCTCTCTCTCTCTCTCTCTCTCTCTCTCTCACACACACACACACACACACACACACACACACACACTTTCTCTCTTTCTCTCTCTTTCCCTCTCTCTTCTCTCTCTCTCTCTCTCTCTCTCTCTCTCTCTCTCTCTCTCTCTCTCTCTCTCTCTCTCTCTCTCTCTCTCTCTCTCTCCCCCTCTCTCTCTCTCTCTCTCTCTCTCTCTCTCTCTCTCTCTCTCTCTCTCTCTCTCTCTCTCTCTCTCTCTCTCTCTCTCTCTCTCTCTCTCTCTCTCTCTCTCTCTCTCTCTCTCTCTCATTGCTCAGATGATTATATCATTGTTAATGAGTATTGGTGTGTATGTGCATGTATTTGTGACCAAGCGTGTATGGACCACATCCACAACTAAGGTGAATTTGGGGTTTTTTGTGGTATTTTCAAATATTGTACAGATTTTGCTGCAAACAACGAAGGAATCTTTAACGTGCCCACAGTGTTGTGATTTGAACACGGGATCTCATTTTTATCGTCCGTCTCCGATGGGACCAGGTGTCGATATCCCTACCTGGACCAGGGGTAGGTTTTACTGGGGGGGGACCTCAAGAAAACTTTTCAATCTGTAGGGCTTGAACCTACGACCTTTTGTTTGAGAGCCCTTGACTGCCGAATTCCCTGTACGGAAGGAGGTGGCGGTAGATAATACCATCGATTGTTATGTTGATTTCTGTTTTGTCTGTTGTTAATGTTGTCTTCTCTGTGTTAAATGTCGAACTACCATAACAGCGTTTACATGTTTTCAAACGAGCGCTCAGCCATTCTCACTCACAATTCCACATCGATCTAACCAACATCCCGAGTAACATGTTCACCGATGTTTACAACAATAGCTTGTGTAATTTGTAAAAAAAAATGTCTTTCATCAAAAGTACTGAAGCTTCAGCTTGAAACAGCCCAAAAACATTTCATACAAAACAAGCATAATTATTTTAAACTTTCAAAAAATTCCAGTTTCCAGTCAGTTTCCAATGGAATTATGACGAAATCAATTATTCCAATAAACTGTTATTAAAAGAGCATCGATCACTTCGTTCCAAGCCGATAGTTTAAGACAAATCGATGTAGAGTCGTGATGTAATCATTGTCTTTGCCACTGCTGCTTGGTCCGTCAACTTTTTCATTGGAATCAACTACTCAAAGGTCTCTTTGTCTTCTGGCATGTCCTTAGTGTCCACTGTTTCCCTTTAAAACAACTACAGATTATACTAATAATCGATAATAAATTTATTATACAAGTAGTTTTGATTTTTCTCTCTCTATTTATGAGAAATTGTTGTTATTGATTTTACTTAAGTGCTTAGTTCATCTGCCAACCTTCGTACTGGACACATTTCTTCTATTTCTATTTTGTGGCAAGAACCTGACTTGAATTTTACAATATTTGGTTAATCGATTGCATTTTAAGAACACGCTTTTTGTTGAGGGGGGGGGGGGGGGGTTGGGGGCGGGGGGGCGATCGGGGGTAAGTGCGGGAGTTATGCTTTTGTGTGTGTATGTGTGTGTGTGATTGTGTGTTATTTGAGGTTGTGTTTTGTTTTGTTGTTTGTTTGTTTGTATCTATTTTGTTGTTGTTTTTGTTTGTTTGTTTTTTGTTGTTGCTTTTGTTGTGGGGGGGAGAGGGGGCAGATTAAGACAGTTATAGGGTTGTAAATTTCCTTAAATTATGAAACCTCGAGTTCTCAGTTCTTAAATCAAGATGTCAGTGTATTAACACGATCCAATCAAGGTAAACAATGACTCGTTTTGCTCATCAGGAGAACGGGCAGTAACCTATAACATGACACTAAAAATGCATGATGCAATCAGTTAGAGATTCTCGAATAACATTATGATATTTCTTTATTCTTTACTAGACTATAATTTCTCCTATCAGCCTAGTGCCATTTAAACAGAGATCAAAATCAATGAAAACTTTAAGCTATGGTCACATAGCTCCCTGTTATAAGAGCTTTTTGTTTTTAAATATCGTCCAGATGCTTCAAATAGTGGACTTCAAATGACTTCAAAAACACTTCTGGCTGAAAAGGAAGCAACAAAGGGGAGGTGGTGGTGGTCGGGGGGGGGCAATCAGCACTTTCAGAAATCATCATAGAAAGCAGTACCCCATTAATTTCCACTTTGCTTTGAAGACCTCTGACGGGAACGTAGTTGGCCAGGGGGTCAGAATGGCAGGATTGAATTGGCTGCTGTGTTCTACAAGGCTCACAGGCTGCTGTCCACGCCCTGCAGTAAAGCAATTCTAAAAGCAGATTGAATCGCTTTCTATGAATAAACACATAAAGCAAACTCTTCTTATACTGGTCAAAAATTTTTATTACGGCTGCCTGTGTAATCAAATACGTAGCCCTAAAAGCATGACACACGAAATTCTATTCATGAGCAATCCCCCATTCTAAAGTAGAGATACACCCAAATTATATATATTATGATCGTGACAAGAGCCAATTTCACAAAATCAAAACCAAACATAGAGTAGAGCCAAAGCAAGGCATTCTTCGTAGTTTATTGACCAATAAAACGATAAAAACTTGAGACGAATACTTCAAACAACGGCCCAATACATCAAAGACATGACACGGCAAATAGATTTACAGGCGACAACTCAATAATTAAAGAATATGGGCAAAACAACTTACTATAAATACATGTATTTATAAAATCTAAAAACAGCAATGCGTTGAACCATCTAGATTAATACACCTAGCTAAAACTAAAACTTTTGATTTTGTTAATCATTCTTTAGATATGAAGGAAAACATTTTATTCTCCCAACTCCTCATCATAGATTCTACATCCTTTCTGTCGTTGATGTTACGCATTGAAACTTGTTAAGATATGTAGCATTGTTGTTGGATAAAATGAGTTTAGCGAAACAGTGAAATCATAATTATGCATGCATACGGAGAGTTACTATTAAACCAAAAGGAAGAGAAATTAAACTACGCGTAGTTGGCTCGGTTGGTAGCACGCTTTCTTTTCATGGCGAAGAGATGGGTGCCGACGCAGAAGTCGCGGGTTCGATCCCCATGGTGGCCAGGATTGTTTTCTGTCTATTTCTTGTGTTTGTCTCGTCTTTGTTCCTATGGGGCTTTCATATTATCTTGTGTCATTATCTTCACTTCCGACATGCCTTTTAGTTCACCGTTTGTCTTTAACTACCAATATACAAGAAAGGATCAACTATGGAATGCTCAAACTTTATAGGGATATCACTACTCAGCGTACCAGGAAAAGCGTATGCCAGGATTCTGGAAATGAGACTAAGGAAAAGAGTAGAGGATGAGATTGAAGAACACCAGAGTGGATCTAGACCAGGAAGAAGTGTACAAGACCACATATTTACAATTAGACAAATAATAGAAAAACATTGACTTGCAGCTGTGTTTTATTGACTTAGAAAAGGTATTTAACACTGTAAGGAGGGACGAATTATGGCATTCCTTAAAAGAACACAATGAAGAGCAAAATTTAATTGAAGTCATTAAAAGTTTTTACAATAAACCAACATGTGCAGGGATAATAGCTGGAAACATATCTGAAGAATTTGATGTAGATATAGGAGTAATACAGGGCTGTATCCTAAGTTCTCTTTTGTTTATCACATTTATGGATTCAGTCGCAAAGGCATCCTCAAATATGACAAAAATGAATTTAAGTATGTGGAAGCTCGAACCAGTAAGTGTAGCGATGCTTTCATTTGCCGATGATTTAGTTCTGTTTGGAAAATCAGAAAGTGACCTTCAGTCGAATACCAACATTATGAATAATGAATTAAATAAAAGAGGAAGGAGAGAGAATGCACACAAAAAAAACCTTAAACAATACTAGTAACTAGGGAAGCTAATACACAAAATCTTAAATTGGGCAAGGAGAATTTAGAACAATTCCAAAGCTACAATTACCTAGGAGTAATGATTAACTCAGAGGGAAAACTAAGAGACGAAATCAGCCAGAGAATCCAAAACGCAAGTGCAATATATAAGCATTTAGGAAAGGCATGTCTAGGTAAACAAGAATTCTCAACAAAAACCCCAATGGCAGTATACAACACAGTTTATTGTCCTACTCTCCTGTAAGGCAGCGAAACCTGGACCTTAGACAGTGGAGAATACAGTAGAGTACAGGCAGCTGAAATGAAATGCCTAAGAAGGGTAGTAGGGAGGTTTAAAAGAGACAAAATCAGAAACGCAACGAGAGACCAAACCAAAGCAGATGGCATAAAAACTAAAAATAGAAATAAATCAACTAGATGGTTTGGGCATGTTAACCGAATGAATGGCAATAGAATAGCTAAATCAGTATACAGTGCTCAACTGAAGGTAAAAAACCAAAAAGTAGACCTCGGAGAAAGTGGGAAGAAGATTTTTTTAAAAGAGGTATTAAAGCAAAGACACTTAACTTTCACGGAAGGAAACAGAAAATGACAGGACATGGCATCCTGGAGCAAGATCATTTCGGGCATCTAAACCCATACACCGGAAGGTAGAAATTGAAACTGATAAAGAAAGAAAGAAAGCATACGGAGAGAGAGAGAGAGAGAGAGAGAGAGAGAGAGAGAGAGAGAGAGAGAGAGAGAGAGAGAGAGAGAGAGAGAGAGAGAGAGAGAGATAGGGAGAGACAGAGAGACAGAGAGAGACAGAGAGACAAAGAGAGAGAGGGAGAGAGACAGAGAGAGAGAGAGAGAGAGAGAGAGAGAGAGAGAGAGAGAGAGAGAGAGAGAGAGAGAGAGAGAGAGAGAGAGAGAGAGAGAGAGAGAGAGAGAGAGAGAGAGAGAGAGAGAGAGAGAGAGAGAGAGAGAGAGAGAGAGAGAGAGAGAGAGATTTACTTTTATGTCATTTTCAATGGTAACAGGATGTGACAAAAATAGGGTTTTTCAAATCTCCTTACCAGGATCCCACAGAAGACATGACGTGAGACACAATTTAATTATAAGTTAACTTTACTTGTCCTCGTATGTGTCTTTCGAAGGCACATAAGCAGTCAGACAGAGACAAAGAGCGACAGAGACAACGTGTGTGTAGGGGTGGGGGGGGGGGCAGAAAGACACATAAATAGAGACCGACAGACTGACAGACTTATAACGAGAGACAAAGATAAATATAAAGATAAAAAAGACCGAGATAGATACAGAGAGAGAGAGAGAGAGAGAGAGAGAGAGAGAGAGAGAGAGAGAGAGAGAGAGAGAGAGAGAGAGAGAGAGAGAGAGAGAGAGAGAGAGAGAGAGAGAGATGGGGGGGGGGGGGGAGGGAGGGAGAGAGAGAGAGAGAGAGAGAGAGAGAGAGAGAGAGAGAGAGAGAGAGAGAGAGAGAGAGAGAGAGAGAGAGAGAGAGAGAGAGAGAGAGAGAGAGAGGAGAAAGACAGACAGGCAGACAGACATACAGACAGACAGAGACAGAGAGAGACACATACACGGAGAAGAAAAAATCAATAAATCGACAAATTTGAAGATTTCATTTACTGGTGAGGCGGGTACGAGTTGAAAAGAGACTGGTGATCAGTACACGCGGTTCGTCACTCAAAAACTTCAGCGCAATGAAAGCGAAGGTTGTAGGATCACAGACTGTAGCCAAGCTGAGGGGCCTGTTATTTGGGTATTCACATGCCACAGGGGAACCAAAACAGACCTTACGGCGTTAGGCGTCTTATCTTTCAATCTAGATTTTTCTTTCAAGATCGTGAAAAAAGAAACGGTTTCTATTATTGGGCCTATTGCTGGGGATTTGTCCATGCTTGAGGTAATAGTTAAAATGCCGTGGATGGTTTATTTATGTATTGCTATAATTCTCACTGATCGATATTATAAAGCTTGAGTAAAAGTGCGGTTATTGACGTGATTATTTTCCTCGTGGACATTTCAATTATTTAGGTAATGCTCATTAGATTTTTGCCTCTAAAAATTGATGTTTTCCCCACGGATTTATACTGACAACTGGGATAAAATATAGGCAAGAAAGGAATAATTTCATTATAACTTTTGCCAACCCTACGACTGTGTATGTCATGTGTGTCTACTTGTTCTTGAGAGCCGTTTGGGTGTATATACTGTGTTATAATACGTAAGAGCAATGAATTCGTTGAGTTATTTGCTTTGTTTCTTTCTTTATTAATTTATTTCTTTATCAGTTCCCATTCTACCTTCCAGTGTGTGGGTTTAGATGCCTGAAACGTTCGTTTTGCAAACTACCCTGTCCTGGCATTCTCTGTTTCAATCCGTGACTTAAATTTCTTTGCTTTAGCGTCTCTTTAAATCTTCTTCCCATTCTTCGAGGCCTGCCTTTTGGTATTTTACCTTGGGTTTTGTTTTAGTCGGGAGGAGGGGATTGTTTACTCTGAATTTCTTATCATTTATTCTGTTTACATGCCCAAACCATTTGAGTATTTATCTTATTTTTATTATTTGTTTACATGCCCAAACCATTTGAGTTGTTTATTCCCGATGTTTTATCATCGTATTTATATTTTTTTATGCTATTTTTTTGGTTTGCTCTCCTATTGTTGTGAGTTATTTTATCATCGTATTTATATTTTTACACT
This sequence comes from Doris montereyensis, assembly GCA_037039925.1. Lineage (NCBI taxonomy): Eukaryota > Metazoa > Mollusca > Gastropoda > Nudibranchia > Dorididae > Doris > Doris montereyensis. Next base: position 427,799 of record JAXRKP010000108.1, on the reverse strand, counting down.
TTTTTCACTTGTTTATGAGTTTGTTTTGTTGGCTTGCTGTTGTTTCGTTGATTTGATTATTGATTTTCTTTACTTGTGTCGGTGTGTGACAATTAACCTGACGTGTATTGATAACAACAGCACTATTATAGCCGTTGTGGAAAGACTGCAAGTTATGAAAAAATGGCTTGAAATTGTGTTCTAATATTAGCGTCACTCCATACTTTGTGTGACATTTATTGATAACGATTGATAACCAAGAGTGAACTGAGGGTTTAGCACTATCGTCAAACATCATGCAAGTTTTGGACTAAACGATT
>JAXRKP010000108.1:412500-420000 GCA_037039925.1 Doris montereyensis | reverse complement strand
TCGACCATGTCTGGCAATATCTGCAACCACAGAGGTTACCACTGTAGTTGGGCTTGAACCACATGACAGGAAATATGTTATCGTTTTTTAAATACTGAGCGTTCCTATTTCAATCTTATGTGGGGTTTACTCGGGAATATTCCTGGTGATATTTACATGCCTGCAACAGGATAACAATCTTGGGCCTTTGTTTGCAAAGCCAAGACAAGACCTGCCTCCCACCCCCTTCCTTGCTAAACATGTTTATAAAAAGTGTCCCTGTATTAATGACATCGATTCGCAAACTATCTTATGACCAGCAGTATCTCAAATATCGATTACAATAAACAAGGCGTGGGATCGTTGATACGAATCCTCTGTTGGCTAGTCCTGATGTCTTTCCATCTCTTCCACAAGCGATAACCTGAGAATTTGTAGCTGTTTGAACAGCCCTATAACATGTGCATACCATGTGTACACCTAACTTCCGAAGCGCTAACGTTTTTACCTTTAAAAAAGCACAGGAAACTGTACACGTCATGTAAGTATTCAATTCCGAGAAGTCCGGATTGCGACACTATGTGCAGCTAATGACCACCTGACTCTCCACCCTCACCCTCTCTTTGGTCTTTCACTGACATTCCATTAACAGAAGCATTATTACATGTAATTGAAACAACCAAGAATGCCGACAGAACTATCTATAGATTGATGGCTAGTTTATACTTTCTTTTTCTCTTTTTCTTTTTGTTGTTGTTGTGTTGTTGTTTTATTTGGGGGGGGGGGGTTGTATAGTACTTTTCTGTATTTTTGTTATGCTTTAAATTTAAACATAATATTAGTATGATTTGTTTCACATTATTTTTTGCTCTCGATGAATTTATTTATTTATTTTAACCTATGCCTTAATCCGTTTCTTCTGTTTTGTGTTTTTATTTTTCTCGACTTGTTTACATCTATAAGTTATAAGTATTCATTTTCTACGTTTTATTTAATGATCTTCGCTGTTGTAAAATTTCTGGAAAACAACAAAAATGATTTTAAAAAAGAATGCCGATAGATCTATCAATAGAGTGGTAGTTAATTTATAGAAACGGCATTACGCATGTACATGAAAGGTGATAAGAGGGAGCATGAAGTAATTTTGTACAGCAATAGAATAAAAAAAATTTTAGCAATAAATGTAGAAAAAACAGATGATTTTAATAAAATGACATGGTTGGTACAGATACAACTCGAATGTTTTGAATCAAAGTGTGGTCATATGACGAGGGGAGGGGGAGGGGCAATGTCGGCAAAAGTGCGTATCCGAATTCAATTTGTACTTGAGATTTATATTTGCGTTTCTTTCGTTGTTCAAAATACATGTAGTGATAGTTGCTGAAACATACTGCCGTATGCTGCTAGGTTTGTGCAGGTATAATATATTCGGATCAAATGAATTTCATAATCTGTTAGATGTGAGAGGAAGACAAAGGAAAGCTTTGAAAATAATATGATTGTGTTATAACTTTAACCTGTCTCTTTCAGTCGCTTTCTTTTCAACCTCACATCTAGATATTTGTGATGCTTTCCTTCTTATTTTTATTGTTGTTGTTTTTTTCTCTCTCTATTTAATTGATTCCATGTGCAGGTCTTAGATCTAAGCCCTGAGCGTGAAGCGTGTTTGGACTACAAACTGACCACAGTGCCATCCAGCATAGGCAAACTGATCAATTTGAGCACATTGATGTTAGACACGAATGAACTGGAAGCGGTAAGATAACTCCATGACATTTTTTTTTTAATGTACAAAATGAAGCAAGATAGGCACGACATTTAACGTGTCGAAATCCGATAATTAGACCTTTGTGCTATCTTGTTTGACATAATACCATTTATATTAGGAAATGCATTAAGCGAATGTGCACATTAAAAATTAAAAAAGACTTAAAAATCATGATTTCTTCGAGATGTCATTCGAATGCTTTGTCTTCCTTACAGTGTGCTTAGCCGAACATGGAATTACAAGATAATGGGCATATTTTTTACAGAAATAATGGTCATATTTTTGACAGAAATAATGGTCATATTATTGACAGAAATAATGGTCCATGGTCATATTTTTTGACAGAAATAATGGTCATATTATTGACAGAAATGCAAGTCATTAATATATTTATTCACACTATTCCTTTAAGTAAGTAAGTAAATAAGTCCCATACTTATAAGTTGAGCCTTAGGTAATCAGGAATAGAGTCCTGACTTTTCTTGGAACACGGCATAATGTCATAATTTGCCATTGCTTTCCACGCCGCCTTTACTTTCGCTGAGTTTGAATAGATCTAGACCTAGCTACCCATTTCGCTGAGTTTGAATAGATCTAGACCTAGCTACCCATTTCGCTGAGTTTGAATAGATCTAGACCTAGCTATCCATTTCGCTGAGTTTGAATAGATCTAGACCTAGCTACCCATTTCGCTGAGTTTGAATAGATCTAGACCTAGCTACCCATTTCGCTGAGTTTGAATAGATCTAGACCTAGCTATCCATTTCGCTGAGTTTGAATAGATCTCGAGCTAGCTACCCATTTCGCTGAGTTTGAATAGATCTCGAGCTAGCTACCCATTTCGCTGAGTTTGAATAGATCTCGAGCTAGCTACCCATTTCGCTGAGTTTGAATAGATCTCGAGCTAGCTACCCATTTCGCTGAGTTTGAATAGATCTCGAGCTAGCTACCCATTTCGCTGAGTTTGAATAGATCTAGACCTAGCTATCCATTTCGCTACTGGGTCGACAGGAGGGCCAGAAAATTTGCCCGGACTGGGAATTGAACTCGAACCTCCTGCGTGGCACTCAGCCGCTTTACCGACTGAGCTGCCAGCGCCTCATTATTCTTTATTCTATATTTAAATATTCTTGAAACGTAAACAAGTCTACAAACACGCTTTTATTTTATGTCTTTCTATCTATCTATCTATCCATCTATCTATTTGTACATCTATCCATCAATTTGTTTATCAGCCTGTCTACTCAACCTGAGGGTCTGGCTACGACGTTAGGCGTCCAATGAATGGAATAGAATTCATCCAATCCATTCAGTACCATTATCTCTTGGATGCATGACGTAATAACTATGAATAGGGACGTAAGGGCGTTGTTAGCGTGGTTTGTAGTACGCTATCTTTTCATGGCGAGGCGATGGGTGCCGACACGGAGGTCGCAGATTCGATTCTATCTGGAGCCTAAATATTTTTTTCTTCTGTATATTATTTCTTTGCAATTGACTCCTCTTTGTTCCTATGGTGCTTTGATATTCATTTTGTATCCTTATTCACCACTGTCGACATGCCTCTTTCCCTCCCCTGTTTGTCTTTGACGTAATAGCTAGTCTCGTGGTTGATAATTGAAAAGCTATAGATCTCGTGTGGACTTCTTTTACACAAAGTTCATTTGGCTTTGCAGTCAAAAAATTAAAACAGTCCTCCACAAAATCCTGAAATCATCACATAAGGAGGACATAATTATATAGATCTTTTAAATCTTATACCACCTAGTTCTGGCGTTTCTATCACTGTAAATGATACACGGCTATAAACCCGTTGGTCCATGTAATACCATAGCCAATATGAGTAAAGATACAGATAAAGATGGATTATAGTCCGTATCCCCGCACAAATGCAGGCTCGTCGACTGTTCTTCATTTATCCCCCAGCATGCTATTTCATTTAAAGTCTTCTCAACTCCCATGGAAGCACACAGTATACAATCCTGCTAAGCGCTTCGTACTAACACTCTGACAAGATCTTTCTCTACCTATAGTTGGGTACTCATTCACACCTGAGTCAAGTGAGGAAAGAAGAGTGAAGCACATTTCCCCAAGAGTACAATGATGTGGAAAACCAACCTGTGCTGTGGGGTTTGAACCAGTATCGTCGTGATTACAAGCTCATAACACTGCGGTTCAGCTACCACGCCTCCAAAGTAGACGTGTAGAGATCAAATAGCATTTTTGCCCTTAACCATAACGCCATGCGATATTGATATAACCCTTAAATGTATCATAATTATGGTTATTAATCACATCATCTCTAGGTACCTGCAGAAATCACACTTTTAACCAACCTTGAACGTCTTGCCTGAGCAACAATCAGCTATCCTCCTTGCCGCCTGGCTTTAACCGCCTTCAAAAGCTCACCAGTCTTCACATCGCTAACAACGCCTTCCAAACGTTCCCATTGGAAGTGTGTGATCTTGTGCGTCTCACTTTTTGGACTTCAGTGATAATCAAATCAAGGTTTGTATCTTTACAGTCATCAATTTCCCTTAATGAAAGAATCAATTCCCCTTGAGGTACTGTCCACCCAGCGTTACGATTTCTTCCGTAACGAAGAACTTACTATCTTGCATGTACTAATAGCCATAGGCCCTTATCGTATTACCTCTTGAAAAGGCTATAAAACCCTTGCGAGTTGTGAGCTAAAAAGAAAGCAACAGATCATGTTACGACGATAACAGCTTAAAAGCAAACAGTGGTTTCTGCCAATAATTAGCCCCAGCTCCCAGCTCATATAAACAAAAGGCAACGTTTTATTTTTTTTAAATGAAGAAAAAGCAATGTCCTGTTTTAGACTTGTCGAAACAGGAAGCACCTACATATTCAACCAACTCTTGTTTTTATGTACAGATCTGTAACACATCTGTAAACAATTATTATTGACGTCGAAGGTAAGAAATAATGATCGAACTACTTTTCATGCTAGATTTTTATGAAATTAGTTTTGTATGTCTTAGGAGGGGATGGGGCGGGAGTGACGTGGGGTGGTAGATGGAGTAGACTTTATCAGTTCATTGACGCAAGAAATAAATGATGTTAAGAGACGAGCCTTTATAATGTCACACTGTCTTAAATCTTCATGACGCTCTAGCTCTTTACATACCCGTTATCGATAGTATGCATTAAGAGCTTGGCGGCCATATTCCCTTATTCGTTTTGTTCTTCTCTTTCGCTTGAATCTTCATTAAATTTTAACCAAATTCTGATGTTGTAAAAAAAGAAGCGGTTCAAGGTCTTTGGAGATCGCGCGCTTTTCAGATCATCTCACTTCAACCGGGACCTGTATATACTTTGTCAAGTCGGATTGTTGCTTCTCGATTATTCAGTCTTTTCTAAATATTTCTCCTGGATTCATCTGAAATCATTCGTGTTAAATTAATATTATTATCATTATGTCTGTAATCATGCATCCTTACTGGTTCGCTGATTTTATTATTTTTCTTCCTAAATTTCCATCTAGAACAATGTGTTTTTCGTCCTGTTTTATTATTTCTATTGTGCTCTTTTGTTAGACTTCTTCTTCCACCTCTCGGTTTTTTGTCTCTTTGTTTATTTGTTTGATTGTTTGTTATGTTTTGGGGTTTGTATTATTTTCTTTGGGTGTTGTTGCTGTGGGACGGAGGGGTGGGGGGGTTGGGAGGGGGTGGAGGGGGGTGGGATGTTGGGAGGTGGAGAGGGATTCCTTTGTCTTGTTGGAGTGTAGGTAGAAAGGAAATCTGTTCATTGTTATCGGGGTTTTTCTGGACCGGGAGACTTCTGTTACTTTTAATCTAAAGTTCCTCATTTTCCCGACACTTTATTATGATCGATTTTTCTAAGAAATACCGTGCAGATTTTACAGATGTTCATACATTAGTATACCCTAGCTTATAGAAGGTTCTTGGCATGTATTTTCACAGCAAGAACTCACTTATTGAACATGGTAATACGTCATATTGTGAAATAAAGAAATTTCATCCCCTCCCTTTCTAAAATACAGAGGAAACAGGGGGGTCTTATCCAATTGCATAAAATTGTTCATGGTATAGACAAGATAGATCATAAATCATTTTTCAACTCCTCTCATGTAAATTTTACTCGGGGAGATAGATTTAAGATATCCATTACAGGAAGTTCTACCTCTGTTAGACATATTTTTAAAATTATAAAAACATTCAAAACATGGAATAGTTTACAGCTCAAAAAAATAATAATTCAAAAAGTGTCAATGCTTTTAAATATACCATTTATAAGGAGTTCTATGATTTAACGTACTTGTATGATGAATGAATGTGCATTGTCCTGATTGTTTATTGCAAGTTCAATCATTTTTGAAAATCCATAAATGTATTAAGATTTATGTGGCATTTAAAGGTCAAACGGCCTACCTAGCCTTTGTCATATTACGGTTATGTTTGTTTACACATGCATCTATTCACTTCATTTACATTTGTTTCGGTGTAAAATTCATGTGGACACATTTACATTTCATTTTATAAAGAAGCAGATTGATAACCCAAGCGTTATAAAATATAATAAATACAGAGAGAGAGACAAAGAAATCCCACTTTTTGTCTTAATTATTTCTAGAACTGATTGTTCTAATATTTCATTATGAGTAAACACCATTATTTGCAATATTTTTTATTACGATTTGTATTTAAATCAACGATGTAATACTTCCGGCAATTCAATTTTTTGTTGTTCCTATTCAGTGCTATGAACAATACAGTCTTTTACACGGAACTCAGAATCGTTATAAACCTCTGTTCTTCCTGTCTACAACAATTCTAAAGAGAATCGATTTATTGATGGAACGCGCCTTGGTGAACCACAAACTTCCTCCTTCCGTAGTATGTCTTTTCTTTCCTCTTTTTCCCCTTTCTTTGTTCTATACGAGTTTTAACTAAAGTCAACAGTATTGCTTTTTGTTGTTGTTGAAGAACTCGGTGTCGTGTGGCAACACTGTAGTCAGCGCCTTCGATTTTCTTTTAGTTTCCAAGAACAAATTAAAACTCGTCGGTCCACGCACTCAAAAATCTTATCTTGCGTTTTCTGTCACATAGCGACTTTTTTGTCAGGGTTTTGACATTTCCCCCTCCTCAATCCTTTTCTGATTTGAATCAGTGTTGTGTCGAACGGGAACCATAGTGTCGTCTGTACAATATCTTACTTTGAATCTGTGTTGTGTCGAACGGGAACCATAGTGTCGTCTGTACAATATCTTACTTTGAATCTGTATTGTGTCCAATGGGAACCATGGTGTCGTCTGTACAATATCTTACTTTGAATCTGTGTTGTGTCGAACGGGAACCATAGTGTCGTCTGTACAATATCTTACTTTGAATCTGTATTGTGTCGAATGGGAACCATGGTGTCGTCTGTAAAATATCTTACTTTGAATCTGTATTGTGTCCAATGGGAACCATGGTGTCGTCTGTACAATATCTTACTTTGAATATGTGTTGTGTCGAATGGGAACCATAATGTCGTCTGTACAATATCTTACTTTGAATCTGTGCTGTGTCGAACGGGAACCATAGTGTCGTCTGTACAATATCTTACTTTGAATCTGTGTTGTGTCGAATGGGAACCATAGTGTCGTCTGTACAATATCTTACTTTGAATCTGTATTGTGTCGAATGGGAACCATGGTGTCGTCTGTACAATATCTTACTTTGAATCTGTATTGTGTCCAATGGGAACCATGGTGTCGTCTGTACAAT
>JAXRKP010000108.1:400000-407500 GCA_037039925.1 Doris montereyensis | reverse complement strand
TTGGCTACCTTACTAAATTGGACTGGAAAGACAGGTTTATTTCGTTCAAGAACTATTCTCTTTTTTTTTTTTTAACATTATAATTTTTGTAAACATCCATCGAAACATTGAACAGGGTAGTGGACAGGTAAGTAGAGTACGGGAATAGACAATCCCGCCCTCCACGAGTCTCCCGCTGCCTTGCAGGCCGGTTTTGGTTGACCAAAGGCTAAGGAGTTAACCTGACAGAAAAGAACTTGCTGCCTTGCAGGCCGGAACACGGACTTTGATTTTTGGAACATGGAATATTAGGGCAATAAATGAAAAAGAGATAGAATTAGTTGAAGAAATGGAAAATTTCAAAGTAGACCTTTTGGTCATTATAGAAACAAAGAAAAAGCACAAGGAATAGAAAATGTATTATACTTTAAACTTCTCAGAAGTAGATGTCAAAGATAGAACTAGACCAAAAGTAGGTCTCCAATGCACAAAAAGGCACGAAAAGCTACTGGAAAGTTGGAAATTTTATAAGCCCACGGCTATTAGAGGTAAATATTAAACCAAATGGACGAGAAATTAAATTATCAATAGCTTATGGATCAAATGAAGACGCCACTAAAGAAGGAAAACATCTTCGAAAACGATTTACAAATAACTGCAGAGAATTTTAAACCCAAACAGGAACTAATGCTTTTAGGAGATTTAAATGCTAGTGTAGGCAACAATGTAGAAACGTCAAGAGGAGTAATAGGTAAAGAAGGATAGACAACAACTTCTCCAAATGGAGACTAATAAATTATTGCCTCAAAATAACATGAAAATAGCCAACACCTTTTTTATCATAAAGATATCCACAAATATACAAGAGTAAATGAAGACAGGTGTACTGAAAAGTCAATGATAGACTACATAATAATTAGCAGCTCCCTTTGAATGCATTATTGGATGCAAGAGTAAACAAAAATATGTAATGATATCCTAGTGAATGCTAAAATGATATTATTGACTGGGAAAGAGAAGAAAGCTACTTAACTCAAAATAGAGTAAAAAATAAACCAATAGTAAAAACCGATATAACCTACAAATCTAGGATAAAAAGATTTATCAGTGAACGACAGATGGATCTGGAATGATTGCACAATAGAAGAAAATGGCAATGTATAAAGAAACACTCCTCAGTTGTACTGAAGAGGTTTGTGGTAGGAAACAAATTAAAGGAGATAGGTAAAGAACAGCAATGTGGAATAAGCATGTCAAAACTAAGATCAAAGAAAAGAACAACACAGTTTATTGTCCTACTCTCCTCTATGGCAGCGAAACCTGGACCTTAGACAGTAGGAATACAGTAGAGTAGCAGCTACAAGGAGAAAATCAAAAACACAACAATAAGATATCTAAGACAGTAGAAAGCAGCTTGGAAGAGTACTAAAAGAGACAAAATCAAAAACACAACAATAAGAGATCAAACCAAAGCAGATGGCATAAAAACTAAGATAGAAATACATCAATTGAGATGGTTTGGACATGTACAGAATGGATGACAATAGAATAGCTAAATCAGTATACAGGTAAAGCCCAAGGTAAAATACCAAAAGGCAGACCTCGGAGAAAGTGGGAAGAAGATATAATAGAGACATTAAAGCATAGAAATGTAACTTTCACGGAAGGAAAACAGAAAATGCCAGGACAGGGCATTTTGGAGAAAGATCATCTCGGGCATATGAACCCATACACCGAAAGGTAGAATGGGAGCTGATAAAGTAAGAAAGAAAGAAAGAAAGAAACATTAAAGCATTAAACTTACAGGAATCGTCAGATGCATATCTATTTTATATGATAAAGGGTACATAACTATGTTTTGGGGGGTTTTTTCTTTTGGAAAGCATTGTTTATTTTTGATGTGTTCGTTCCCAATTATTTCGGTGTTATTTTTTAACAAACCTGTGTGCATTGTTTTGTGTCATGCTTTACGCTTTATATTCTTGGGGGCCTTTTTTTCTTAATCTTTATTTATTTATTTATTTATTTTTAACTTAGTTTACTTTTATCATTATAAAGTAGGATTAAAGGTTGTTTCTTGGCATATTTCTTTTACTTAAAATTTTGTTCTTTGTTTTGCCTATTGATTTTATTACATTAAAGCTTTTTTATGTCGCAACAATTCGTATCTTACCTCAGTGGAAAAATATCAACTGTTTCATGAATCATGTTCAACTGAATATCTTCAAAACGTCATCAAATTTGAATATTAGCGTACGCAAACTTTTACACTGTGCGACTTATTTTGTATAAAGAAATGAATACATTTATTTATTTATTTATTTTTTAACTTAGTATTTCATATTTCACAGAATATCATCTCAAAAATGTATCCCATTCTATTTCTATTTTATTTTATTCGTTTATCTATTTACTTATTAATTGATTAATTGATTAATTGATTAATTGATTGATTTTATTTTACTTATGTAATTATTTATTTATTTTGTTCATTTATTTATTCATTGATTTATTTATTCATTTATTTATCTATTTATTCATTTATTTTTTATCTATTTTTGTTCTTGTGTTCATTTATTTCTTTTAATTATTATTTATTTGTTATACATAATTTATTTATGTATCTATTTATTTATTGCATTTCCAATCTATATTTCATATTTGCACAACTTGTGTTACAAGCTATATTAATAGTTCTCAGACTATGAATTTCTACTATACATCAGATACACATCATCAACGTTGGATGGCAATCCTCTGATCAGTCCACCCATTGAAATCTGCCGAATGGGACCTGAAGCTATAGAGAGGTTTCAAGGAGTGGACCGAATATTGACAGAGAAAAAGAGGAAGAGGAAGAAAGGAGTAAAAGGTCAGTCAAAGTCAAACCTATTACCATCTTATTCATAAAGTTGGTTGATCTCCTGACACAGATTCACATCAATCCCCCTATTTCATTTTAGAATATATAAAATATGCTTTCATAATACATGTATGTATATGAAAACGAACCACGCCCCTATCACCCACCTTATCAAGAAGAAAATAAAAGAATCATAGTGTTGATGATTTATAAAGAGTGACTAATATGGTTTTTAATAAGGAGTCAATCTTAAAAGTGCCACAATAGCCGTCACTTTATCACCCACCTTATCAAGAGCACTTAAATATATATGATATGTATATATACATTTATAATATAAGAAAATACCTGTATTATTATCACTCATATTACTTTGACGATAGGGGTTAGCTGTATGAAGAAAAAACATTCTTGCAAAAACAAACTTTATTCCAGAAGAGCTTTTGTCTCAAATTGTCCAATAATCTAACACAATTGGAACTTGGGTAAATAAGCCTAAACAAATTATACGATGTAATGTCACGAATGCACTTTCTTATAATATTATCACAACGCGGAAGCTGTAGGTTAAAAGAACCTTGGATTTGAATGTGCTTGTTCACCAGTGAGTGGAGCAATCTTCCAAACACCATTGTCAACTGCAGTAGATCTACATTAGCGGCTTGCACTAAAGTGTATGTTCTTTGGACGTATGATTGTGTGACTGTTAGATGTATTGTATTTGAGAGTTTGGAGAGATGGGCAAATGTTACCTCTTACAACTTAGTAATCCAGATTGTGTGACTGTTAGATGTATTGTATTTGAGAGTTTGGAGAGATGGGCAAATGTTGCCTCTTGCAACTTAGTAATCCAGATTGTGTGACTGTTAGATGTATTGTATTTGAGAGTTTGGAGAGGTGGGCAAATGTTGCCTCTTGCAACTTAGTAATCCAGATTGTGTGACTGTTAGATGTATTGTATTTGAGAGTTTGGAGAGGTGGGCAAATGTTGCCTCTTGCAACTTAGTGATTTAGATTGTGTGACTGTTAGATGTATTGTATTTGAGAGTTTGAGAGATGGGCAAATGTTGCCTCTTGCAACTCAGTAATCCAGAGTGTGTGCCTGTTAGATGTATTGTATTTGAGAGTTTGGAGAGGTGGGCAAATGTTGCCTCTTGCAACTTAGTAATCCAGATTGTGTGACTGTTAGATATATTGTATTTGAGAGTTTGGAGAGATGGGCAAATGCTGCCTCTTGCAACTCAGTAATCCAGATTGTGTGACTGTTAGATGTATTGTATTTGAGAGTTTGGAGATGGGCAAATGTTGCCTCTTGCAACTTAGTAATCCAGATTGTGTGACTGTTAGATGTATTGTATTTCAGAGTTTGGAGAGATGGCAAATGCTGCCTCTTGCAGCTCAGTAATCCAGAGTGTGTGCCTGTTAGATGTATTGTATTTGAGAGTTTAGAGAGTGGGCAAATGTTGCCTCTTGCAACTTAGTAATCCAGATTGTGTGACTGTCAGATGTATTGTATTTGAGAGTTTGGAGAGGTGGGCAAATGCTGCCTCTTGCAACTTAGTAATCCAGATTGTGTGACTGTTAGATGTATTGTATTTGAGAGTTTGGAGAGATGGGCAAATGTTGCCTCTTGCAACTCAGTCATCCAGATTGTACACGTATAATGCTGGGGATTTTTTAACAACAACACGCTACGTTTTTAACAACAACACGCTACGTTTTTAACAACAACGCGCTACGTTTTGAACAACAACGCGCTACGTTTTTAACAACAACACGCTACGTTTTTAACAACAACACACTACGTTTTTAACAACAACACGCTACGTTTTTAACAACAACACGTTACGTTTTTAACAACAACAAGCTACGTTTTTAACAACAACGCGTTACGTTTTTAACAACAACGCGTTACGTTTTTAACAACAACGCGTTACGTTTTTAACAACAACGCGTTACGTTTTTAACAACAACACTCTACATTTTAAACAACAACACGCTACGTTTTTAATAACAACACGCTACGTTTTTAACAACAACGCGCTACGTTTTTTTCTTTGCCGAATTACATCATGATAATAGAAAGTTCCAAATCTATATTCATCATTACTTTCTCTATTCAATTTATTGGGGATTGTAGCAGAGAAAATTTTAAATGAGGACGCAATGAAGTTTTTGCAACTTTCTTTTTGATCGTAAGATATGTGCCATTTTCCTAATGAAAGCATCTATAAGATTCAGCTGCATTCCATTTATTCCTGCTTTTGTTCTAACTGATGCATCAGTATGAAAGAGAAAAGCCAAAAAGCAAAACAAACAAAAATCAAGCAAACAAAAAGACAACAACAACAACAAAACCAAAGAACACCACATTATAGTGTAATACCGTGCACGTTGAAAACAAAAATGCTGGATTTAGTCACAGAAAAGTTACTCTGACTCTGACCATCCTGTCTTTGCACAATACTAAGTTTAGGTCTAAAAACGGACTAAATGGCGAGGAAATTTGGTGAGGTCTTAAGATTTAAATAAAACGGAATTCAAACCTTATATCATTGATACCTCTCAATATGCTTAGGGCAGGGTCTGCCTAGAAAAAATGTGTGTTGATGTTATTGGACGATTTTTAAACATCGTACTTTTTTAGAACATTGGGGACAAACAGGGCTTATTCGGCTTATACATACATAGACACATACATGCACACATACATACATACATACATACATACATAAATACATACATACATACATACATACATACATACATACATACATACATACACACATACATACATACATATATGCACACATACATATATACATACATACATACATACATACATACATACATACATACATACATACATACATACATACATACATACATACATACATACATAAATACATGCATACATATATGCATACATACATACCTACATGCATACATACATGCATACTTTAATACATACATACATAGATACATACATACATAATACATACATGCATACATACATGCATACATTAATACATACATACATAGATACATACATACAAACATACATACATACATGCATACATAATTAATACATACATACATACATGCATACATACATATATATATATATATATATATATATATATATATATATATATATATATATATATATATACATTAATATATACATATATAAATACATACATACATACATATATACATGCATACATACATATACATACATGCATAATACAATATACATACATGCATACATATTTATATACATACATAAATACATACATATATACATACATAAATACATACATACATACACACACATACGTACATACATACATACATATATACATACATACATACATACACACACATACATACACACATACATACATACATACACGCATACATACATACATACATACATACATATATACGTACACGCATACATATATACATACATACATACATAGATACATACATACATACATACATACATACATACATACATACATACATACACGCATACGTACACACATACATTGATACATACATACATGGACAGAAAAATAAAATGATAGAAGATAAATCTCTCTCTTTATTAAAGTGGTATCACTCCTCATTTACATATCGTCAGTTGTATAACATAAGGCCTAAGTCACATTTAGACGTTTTGAGAAAAAAAAGAAAATCTTCCGAAAACTTTCTTTCATTTTCAATGATCTTGACTAGAAATAATTTGAGATTTCCGGTTGGTTGATTTTTTATATATTTTTAGGTTAGAAGGAAAACGCATAGAGATGCCTTAATGGTGTATTATCTCAAAAATGCCTGCGTCTGACCTAGGCAATTTTGTTACACAACTGCCGATATGATCTCTCAAATAGACTATCTAATGCCACCACGATCTGATACAGACGTTTCTTTTGTCCCCCAGGTTATCGTAGCCGGGCAACGTCTGATGGATCACGTGGTGTCACCAGCAGAGCTGCCAGTAAAGGTCCATCGGACAGTGATACCAGTTTACCACTCTCTGACAGCAGTAGATCAATAAGGCGTAAATTATGATCTCAATGTATTCATTGGTTTCTATATAGTAAGAGTATCCGTCCAACACGATTGAGTTTTAACTGTGATCGTGAGTATCGATACCGTGCTTCATGCAAGCCAATCATAACACGAAATGTAACATGTTTGATTTAAATGCTTTCTGCTGTTCTTTTTGTAAATTTCAAGCACTGTGATAATCTTAAGAATTGTTGGTAAATGCAATCACAGATAACAATCTACATTATAATATTAAACAAAAACAAGCACACACAAAATAAACAACCCATTACATAACAAACAAATAGAAATGGATAGTTCACAATCTGCGAAAGGCAACAACAGATTCAACATGGATAGTTCTTAAATTGAATCCAAAAAAGTAAAAAGTTAATTTGAATGTTGACCAAGACAACATGAGGCATTGTCGCTGAACCATTTTGTTGTGGGCTTGTAATCACGACGACACTGGTTCAAACCCCACGGCTGGCACCGGTGTGGGGGGGGGGGGTCCAACATTGTATCTTTGGGAAAGGAACTTAACTTTACTTTCTTTACTTGACTCAGGTGTTAATGAGTACTCACATATATGTGGAGAA